>BSSO01005753.1:0-12754 GCA_030267885.1 Mesembryanthemum crystallinum | reverse complement strand
TAGGGCCTAAGTTTATAAGTTAACCAAATAGTAAAGTAGATTACCAATTCTAATACAAAAATCAACCAATTCTAATAGGCAAAAAATCTACTTCCAATAGGCATGTTTTTGGTTACACTCACACCTAATTAGATAAGATTATAAAAATTTCATTTTCAATGCATGCATTATGTGATGCAAAATTTCACATTAAAGCAAATAAACACATAAAATTTTAAGAAAAAAATGTTATACAAATGAACTCATGAAAAAAAAAAGAAAAAGAAAAATGTGATAATGATGTTATAACAATCAACTTATCACAATTCTAATCCGTGTATCGCACGGGGTACAAATTAGTTTGTTTTTAAAAGAACTTTTCTTTATGGTTGAAATCTAGCCTTTTTTAAAGTGTTTTCAGCCAATTCAATCACCACGAACTCTACTTTTCCCCAACCTATCCCCCCCCTCCATGCTCATGCTTTGATTTGTGCCGCACCATTGTCACTGGCACAAATGCGGATGGGTTGTGCTCAGTGCCCTAATTAGAGCTGGATGGTGTAAACTTATGCAGTCTTCCTCGCAGTTTGCAGAGGAGGATTTTCCTCAAAAATGATTAGGACAGATGTATTGCTTTTGTAATCGATGGGAAATTTTCTGATGATTTGTTTGGCCCAAGTTTCATTTGGATGAAGTGGTTTAAGATTTGTCTATCATGGTAGCAGGCATTCTTTCAAGTTGCAGATGCTTTGGAGCAGCCATTTGCTGATGGCCAATTTGATTTGGTTTGGTCAATGGAGAGTGGTGAACACATGCCTGATAAAAGAAAGGTTTTAATGATGTGCTCTTTATTTTTAGGTGCAGGGTTCTTCGAAACAATACTCGATATGTTTCTAACATATGATTTCCTTGTTTCAGTTTGTTACTGAATTGGCTAGAGTTGCAGCCCCCGGTGCGACAATAATAATAGTGACATGGTGTCACAGGGACCTTTCTCCCTCTGAAGAATCCTTGCAGCCTGATGAAAAAGAACTCTTGCGCAAGATATGTGATGCTTATTATCTTCCTGCTTGGTGCTCCACTGCTGATTATGTCCAGTTACTTGAAAGCCTCTCTCTCCAGGTGCACGCACACCTCATGTTAATGTTATTCCTCCTAATTACAGTAGTACTCTACTACATTAGTAAATTTCATTGCTCTTTTTCTTGTTCATGACCTGACCACAAACTACTTTCGGGGCTCCAATGGCAGGACATTAGGGCAGCAGATTGGTCTGAGTATGTTGCTCCATTTTGGCCAGCAGTTGTACGCTCAGCATTGACATGGAAAGGACTGACTTCATTATTGCGAAGTGGTACAGTTTCAGTTTGCAATCATTTTATTTGACCTAGCGGCTTAACTTCATTCAAGAAACTAGTTTCTAATGAAAGAGTCGCGCCTTCTTATCAGGATGGAAGACAATTAAGGGAGCACTGGCGATGCCTTTGATGATACAAGGATACAAGAAGAATCTTATCAAATTTGCTATTATTACATGTCGAAAGCCACAATAATTAATTAGGTTGCTACGACAAAGAAGGCTGGTTATCCTTTTCCGTTCAGGATTAGTTTTAATGCCTTCCTCGAACCCCCTTCATGGGTTAAATATGACTCAATAATCTAGTGAACCATTTTCTATTCATATTTTTCCGAGAAATTTGCTGTAGCTCATATCTCGATTTGTTGTGTATCTTGGTGGACTATTTAGAAAATGATAGGTCTCCTACTATTTTCTTTATTTTTTGAACATACAAGGATTACTCTAAGGATCCGGATGACATCAATCCAAGAGCACCTCCTCTTTTTGTTCATGTCACTTCTATTTTCTTTATAAAATTTTGCAAACTACAATTTTAAAGTATTACACTTTAGATACGCACCATAGGACCCCACACACACTAATGTATGTATAGGCTTATTAGATTTGGCTCATGCCATTTGTCTTGAAAAATTGCTCTTCAAACTTCATAACTTTTGACTCGTATAAAATATAAGGGTGGATTTATTAAATACGAGCCTTGTTCTATGCAAACTAATATCTTATTTCATTCAAAAAGCATTTGAAATGTGATACCAAGTGGTTGTTTTCTTAAAAATAATAATACTCCACAAAAAAGATGGTTGATTAACAATACTTATATTTACATACTACCTCTGTTCTACAATGAAGGTGACGCTTGGTTTTCNTGTAGAACGGAGGGAGTATTATTGTTCGTTTTGGTTGAATTCCACAAAAAAGAAAAAGAAAACCAAGACCAATGGAATATAATTCGTCTAAGCAGACATTGATTAATGAATGAGAGTGTCGAACCACTTGTTGGTATATATAATACTCCATTCGTTTCAAAATACAAAACATTCTAACACTAGGTCAGATATTCAAGCCTTCTAAATAATAACTATACGACTATACCAAATTTTCATAGGTATTTCCAAGCTCCAAGTGTGCATCAAGAGATGCCCTTTACTACACAATTGCCAAAAAAAAAAAAGAAGAAAGAAAAGGACATAATTTGACTTTGCAGGAAGTGACAGAAACCTACAAAATGACCGTGGGCAGTAGGTAAATGGTGCTCTCAGGAGCACCTACCTCTAGGTGCTCTCTATAAATGGTGCTCTCTCTATAAATCTGTGTTGATATCCTATGAATCTGTATTATATGAAAATTACCTATGAATCTTTGGTAATATTTTATGAACCTATGATGATTTTTTTTTTTTCAGTTTTCAAAAAAAAAAAAATTAGAAAAAAATGATTTAAAATAGATAGTCATGAACTTACGCTTATGAATCTGTGATTACATTATTATGAATCTATAGTCAAAACTAACAATGTTTTTTGTTTTTTTTTTTTGGTAAAAAATAAAAAATTTTGATAATTTTTTTTAAAGTAATGAATATGTGTTTATTAACTTAAACTTATGAATCTATAGTTATATTGTTATGAATCTATACCATATAAATATGAATTTATAGTCAAAATCAATTTTTTTTTTTTTAGTTTTCAAGAAATATAATTATTTCATAGAGAAAATAAAAAAATTTCAAATTTTATTTTTTTAATAAGTTATAAATAGTCGTTTATCAATTTACGGTATAACGGTTATAAATCTGTGTTCAATAGTAAAAAAAAAAAAATACTTTTATATTAAAAAAAGAAAATTTATTTTTTTATTGGGCGCATAGACTACACAGGTAGCTCTCAGGAGCACCTAGGTGGATGCTCCCGAGAGCACCCAAAAAATTGGGGATCGCATTCGCGGGTTGGTGAGTTGGCTTGAGTCCCTCAGCCACACAATGAGAAGGTGGTGGACTGCTGGTGCGTTCCACCCCCACAAGTAAAGCAGGAACCTAGATAAAACACGTCGGCAGAATCGGCACCTAAAGAATCAAATTTTCATTGGTTACCAATCAAGGAAGGAGGACATTTGGGATTTGGCCCATCAAAGCTCCTTTCCCTTTCGCATGCTCTCAAGTCACAATTTGGTCACAAGCTACAGCCAACCACTGGTCTGCGTGGAAGTAAAAGAAAATATCGGATTCCCAAATAACAAGTACTCAGAAAGATCCTACAAATAACAAACTCAATGCCCCCTGTTAATCTGTTATGTATATGTGGTGACTGGTGGACTCTGCGGCTTGTTCATAATTCATTACGCCGATGATCCGTCAATACGACCACAACTTTCTGTTTAATCAGTGACTGACTGAGATTTGAGATTTGAGATTTGAGATTTGAGATTTGAGATTTGAGATTTGAGATTCGAGCTTTGAGATTTGAGCTTTGAGGATTTTGCAGTAAGACCCAGTCTGTCGAGTGTCAAGACATGGAAGCTTCTAGCTGCTATGCATGTGCAGGTTGTTCAGCTTTAACATTGAAGAAATTACCGAGGTGTAATACTACTACTAACCCTAATTTTAATAATTTATCGCGTCGGTCGTTGAGCAGTGCTGCAGTTTCTTGGGACGCAAATGCAAACGTGCGCTCGTCGATCAATTTGTTAAGCTTCAGCTTTAGCCGCCGCCCTAGCGTTGTAGTGTGCTATCAATACCAAAATAAATCACCTCCCAGTCCCAGTCCCAGTCCCAGTCCTGGTAGTAATGGCGAGGACAATAAAGATGCCAGGAAGAGGAGGGCTCAGCGTCGACGCACAACACCGCAGCCACAGCCATCTGCGACTGCCACTGCCACTGCCACTGCCACTACCGCTACCGCTACCGCTATGACTAAGAAAAAGGGAGTGCAACCATACCATAACGGAGATCCCCTGGGTAGACGGGATCTTGGGAAATTGGTGATACGATGGATAAGCCAGGGAATGAGGGCTATGGCTTCTGATTTTGCTGCAGCTGAGATACAGGGTGATTTCTCTGAGATTGAGCAGCGAATGGGCCCTGGTCTAACATTTCTCATGGAGGCTCAGCCATACCTCACCGCAGTTCCTATGCCCCCTGGTCTTGAAGTCATCTGCTTAAAGACTTGCACTCATTATCCCACTCTTTTTGACCACTTCCAGCGTGAGCTCAGGGATGTTCTTCAGGGCTTGCAGAGTACATCTGTGCTCCACAACTGGCGCGACACCCAGTCGTGGAAGCTGCTCAAGCAACTCGCTGTTTCAGGTCCTCTCTCTGTCTCATGCCCAACCCAACTATATATGCTTTTGTTATTTCTTCTATCCCGATTTTGCTTTCCGCGCTAACCACATAAGATGGTCTGTTAATTCGTTAATTTTTGTTGAGTTGTGTTGATTTTGGTTGATAACTTTGTTGATTTTTATTGAACTTTGTCAAACTTTATTGTCACATTTTTAGGCGACTTTGTCATTTAATTGTATTTCAATTTGATTACATGTGCAACTTAATGATGAATTTTGCAATTAACTCTATCCAATGCTCAACAATTCAGGATGTAATATGTAAATGCAAGTTATAGTGTAATGGAGAGAATTGTCATCCATAAATAACTATAAGAAGCTTAGATGCTTGACTTGACATAGTTGAATGAGCTTCCATCTAATGCATTGCCTCTTTGTGTATATTGACTTGCTTAAGCTTAATGCTAGTATGCTACAGTCTGACTGATTTGATTCTATACTTCTTCCATGATCAGTTTGCAAGCTTATTGATGCTCCCTTGGTTTACCTCTGATTGAACCAAATTTGCAGCTCAGCACAAAGCAATAGCTCGCAAGGCATCCCAGCCAAAGCCGCTTTGTGGTCCTTTAGGGATTGACATTGACAAGGCCAAGGCAATACAGAGTAACATCGACCAATTCACAATGCATATGGCAAACTTGCTCCGCATAGAAAGGGATGCAGAGTTAGAGTTTACCCAGGAAGAACTGAATGCAGTGCCTATGCCTGATGAGAATTCTGATACCTCCAGGCCAATTGAATTTTTGGTCACTCATGGACAGTCCCAACAAGAACTATGTGATACACTTTGCAACTTGATTGCAGTTAGCACTTTAACTGGTATCCTAGCTTCTTTGCTTCAACATTCTAAAACTTGTCAAACTTGCTATTGCTTTGTCCTAGCATCTTTTCTATACTTGCAGGATTAGGTGGAATGCATTTGGTCGTGTTTAGAGTTGAGGGCAATCATCGGCTGCCACCTACTAGTCTCTCTCCCGGGGATATGGTCTGTGTGAGAATATGTGATAGCAGAGGCGCAGGTGCGGCTTCATGCATGCAGGGTTTTGTTGACAATCTTGGGGAGGATGGATGCAGTATCAGTATTGCTCTAGAATCTCGACGTGGTGATGCCACATTTTCAAAGCTCTTTGGTAAGCTCGTGCGAATTGATCGGATTCATGGATTGGCTGACACGCTAACATATGAGGTAATACATAAGATGTATTGGTTGTATCTCTTGTTACCAATTTTATATAATGTAATCACGTACAGGGTTTCTGTATCTGATTTAAAGGGTGACTGTGGTGGTTGTCATATTACACAGGCTTGGTTAGTCATCAGAAGCACTAGTACCTCGCAATTTAAACAATTTTACCCACCATGAAACTTTCTAACCCAAAACCAGAGGAGGGATAACCAAAAGAGGAGAACCAAAAAAAAAAAAAAAAAGGAAAAAAGAAAAAAGACAAAAAAAAGAAAATAATCAAGTTGATACATACTGTTACAGAAGTCCTTGCATATGCACTAACACAACATTATAACCCTTCTGATGAGAAGTAGTTTGTTCATTGAATTGTTATACTCCTATGCCTTTTCTGAACACCTTAATATTTGCATCTTGATGAACATTTCTTTACTCTTGCATGAATTTTGTCATATGCCATTGATTCTGTGATAGTTTACAAGCTGCTCCTAGGGCTACTTAAGCGTATTTTTGATACTCTTCTCTGCTAGCCTGCTGTTGGTTTGTTTACTTCTGTATTTCTGTTCTGTAAAGTGCCAGTTGTTGGAGCATCCTGTATTTAAAATGAATCTGTGATTTTTGTTTTTCATATTGTTGTGATTATGTCCCTTGGCGGGAGGATGCATCGTGGTGATGTGAAGATATCTAGTAGGCTAGTAAGCGATCACATGTATTAGGAAGTGATAACAAGGCCTTTTGAAGTTCATTGGTAATCTAGCACATGCGAACCTTATTACCTAGTTTTCCATCTTCTTCTCATGTACTTTTGGAAACTAATTTTTACCTATGGCGCTTTTCAGGTATGTGCAAGGATAAAAAAATAAAAATAAAAAATTGGATCTGTCTGTTGCGCTCTGAAGGAAAACTATCTAGTGTGCATAGGTCAAATTAGTCCACTATTAGCTGCCTATTACTGATTTCATTTTGGTTTATAAGTCATCCTTGTCTGTTATGAGGGCCGTTTTCCAATTTCCTTTGTAGGTGGACATAACCTAGATCAAGTGCCCAACTTCAAGGTTACGAGTGGAAAGTTCTAACCCCTAGAACATTACAATGCGTATTACTGATTTCATTTTGGTTTATAAGTCATCCTTGTCTGTTGTGAGGGCCGTCTTTCCAATTTCCTCTGTAGGTGGACTTAACCTAGATCAAGTGCCCAACTTCAAGGTTACGAGTGGAATGTTCTAACCCCTAGAACATTACAAGATTTTCTATGAAATTGCATTTTTTTTTGGAAATTTGATAAGATGTGAAGTATTGTGAACCTCCTTTAAAGAATTCAACAGCCAGTAATCAGCGCAGTTTCTTATAAAAAAAACCTTGCTAACTGTATCAATAATTTCAGCTCGTCTATGGATGGAGCTTGCAAGACAAGTCTATATCATTCCTGCTCTCGTTTTATCTTGGTTCACATAAAGAGTTGCCCAATTCTGGTTGACTTTCTGACTTTCTGACTTTGCTGTTTCTCACTACATCTCCTGCAGCGAAACTGTGAGGCTCTGATGCTACTTCAGAAGAATGGTTTGCAGAAGAAAAGTCCAGCTATTGCTGTAGTGGCTACTTTGTTTGGCGATAAGAAAGATGCTGAGTGCCTGGAGGAAAAACATTTGGCAGATTGGAATGAAGTAGAAGTGGATGGCCTAATGGAGAGTAGCAGTCGCGATGAATCTCAGCAAAGAGCAATTGCCCTGGGCTTGAATAAGAAACGGCCCATACTGGTAATCCAAGGTCCACCTGGTTCCGGAAAATCGGGGTTGCTTAAAGAACTCATTGTTCTCTCTGTTGAGCGTGGTGAAAAAGTGCTTGTGACAGCCCCAACAAATGCAGCCATTGACAACATGGTTGAGAAACTTTCAGGTATTGGGATAAACATTGTACGAATGGGAAATCCGGCTCGAATATCTGCAGCTGTTTCTTCGAAGTCATTAGGTGAGATTGTCAATGCGAAAATGGAGAAATTCAGGATAGAGTTTGAAAGGAAAAGGTCAGATCTAAGGAAAGACCTAAGACTTTGTCTAAAGGATGATTCTTTAGCTGCTGGCATTCGTCAGCTTCTAAAGCAACTTGCTAAGGCATTAAAGAAGAAGGAGAAAGAGACTGTGAGGGAAATATTGTCAAGCGCTCAGATTGTTCTTGCTACTACCACTGGAGCTGCAGATACACAGATCAGAAAGTTGGGCCCCTTTGATTTGGTTGTTATAGATGAAGCAGGACAAGCAATTGAGCCCTCTTGCTGGATCCCAATACTGCAAGGGAGGCGCTGTATTCTTGCTGGTGACCATTGCCAACTTGCTCCAGTGGTGTTATCTCGGAAAGCATTAGAAGGAGGTCTTGGAATGTCTCTGCTCGAGAGGGCGGCAAATTTGCATGAAGGACTTCTCAGCTCTAAGTTGACAATACAGTACCGTATGAATGATGCCATAGCTAGCTGGGCTTCCAAGGAAATGTATGGTGGGACGTTGAAATCAGCTGTAAATGTCTCATCTCATCTTCTCATAGATTCTCCATTTGTGAAGGTAGCCTTTTTAACTATATCTTTTAAACGCACTTTTTGAGATTTCAGTTTATAGCTCTAGTTATATAACTTATCAAGCTAGTAAGTTATGGTTTCTGCTTATCATGTCACATTATCAGGCGGCTTTCATTTCTTTGCTTTGCATGTGTTGACCAAATTTAGCGGTTTTGCTGTCTTAACTTCTGCTACCACTACCTTTTCTCCAATGTTCATGTGTTCATGTTTTTCTTTTTTTTTTTTTTTTATCCATCATTTATTCATGTTTTGAAGATTGGACAAAGATTCAATAGAAAATCTTAAGTGTGCAGCGTGTTTAACTCGTATCCTTCATTTCTCTTCTGTACAGTTTCCATTGTACTTTATTAATAGCATCGAATCTTTGTTTGAGGTATTTGATTCAAATCTTCCTATTAAGGTCATGTGTGCTTCATCAACATTCGTCTTCTCTTCTCTTTGTTTTTTTTTAATTTAAAAAAAAAAATAGATTATAATCACTACCTTGTTGGGAACTGTTACTTTGAGCTTGAAGCTGGGCATTGGCTTCCTTTATTCTCTCCGATATGAATCAAAGAATGAGTGTCATTGGAACAATTTGTGGGCTCTTCTGATATTCCAAGTCAGTCACTACTCTGTTGGCATGGCAGAATTTTTCATATCAATGATGTATCTTCATGATCAATTGGTAGTTTTTTATCCTACATGGTGATATTGCTGTGAGTTGTACTCTTCTTTGAGTTCTGTCCAATGCTCCTGAGGCTCTCCTTCCTACTGTGGAATGATGAGATCTGAATTTGTTGGGTAGGCCTTAATGTATCCAAATCCAAATACGTCAGTTATTTTCGGCTGGAATTTCCCCCCTTTCAACTTCCCTTGAGCTTGTTCCAGTGATCATCAGGATTAACGAAGGCATTAACCTTTTTAGAGAAGAAATGAAAAACGTAACATGTTCTGTTTGGTTCTTTCGAAGAAATTAGTCAATTTTTATTCATCAGGGAAAAAATTTCATTTAAGACAATACAAGTGCAGAAGCTTGCAGCCAGTGTACTTCAAGTACACGCCCCCATCCTAAGATACTACCACAAATCGTAAAATTGTTTTGTTTGCATTTGTCAGTCATCGACTTTCTAACTGACACCATATTCCCTCAATTAAAAACTTAAAAATGCCTCATTAAAGAAACATGTCGAAGTTTGGTGCTCCTATACATTCATGCCAATTAAGCATTTGTTTTCCCTATTTGCAGCACACATGGATAACACAATGCCCATTGCTATTGCTTGATACAAGATTGCCTTATGGATGTTTGTCTGTTGGTTGTGAGGAGCAAATGGATCCAGCTGGTACTGGCTCCTTCTACAATGAGGGAGAGGCAGATATTGTTATCCAGCATGTATTCTCATTGGTTTATGCAGGTCTTTCTCTTGTCCATATGGAAAACATGCTATTATTTGGAACATCATTCTCATGTGGAATCTAAAAGAATTTCTAGATACCCATATAAGCCATTTATTTGGAATAATATGACCAGGATTCCAAATTGAATTATTTCATTATCACAAATATGTTCTGCTGAAGAAATACTCTACTTTGCTCGGAAAGTTTTACTTAAACCTAGACTATGTTTTAGCTGATTGATTAATGGAATTTTTTTCTCTTATCAATAAATAGTCACTTGTACAGTGAAGATATTATCTATAATAACTCTTTATACGATGAATATCTTTGCCNGAGGAATATACCATAAGGGAAAAAAAATCCTCGAGGTTGTGATTTGTACTAGGATGACACGACTCTGTAGGTTGATTAGTTCAGCTCATATTTCCCAAGATTATTGAACAACCTTGTGTGTCCAGGCTAGAAGTCCATGACCTTCTTGTACCCTTTTTACTTTCTAAATGAATGGCCAACTTAATGTAACAAGAATGCTTCAAATGTGTTGCATCTGTTATGCAGGTGTGAGCCCGAAAGCCATAGCCATCCAGTCTCCATACGTTGCTCAGGTGCAGTTGTTGAGAGAAAGACTTCATGAAATTCAGGAGACAAGAGGTGTTGAAGTGGCAACAATTGATAGTTTTCAGGGACGGGAAGCTGATGCAGTAATTATCTCTATGGTAAGTGTCATATTAGCAGTTGCCAAANACATTTTTCACATTTAGGGCCTCTTATAGAAAGAAGATGTGCCAGTCATCTTTGTATACTAGGTATTTATCAGTCTGTGCGTTCATTTAAGACCTTAATTGTTCTTTAGGAGTTTGCTTGGTTCTCTGATACTTTTTTTTTTTTTTTGACAAGAATGGTTCTCTGATACTTGACACTGGAAGGTTTTAATTACTTGGACGGCACCTTGGCTTAATTGTTGAATGAGGCTTATTTTGAGATGGGCAAGTCTTAATAAGTTTTGAAACCAAATGTTCGTTATTTTGAAAACAAACACTTGAGAATCTGAGGGTAAAGTATTTAAAATCCCACCTACAAGCCCTTTAGAGAAAAAAGTTATGGTACTTGTGCTTTCTATTTGCTTAATATCAATATATATGATCACATTCCTCTACGGTTTCCTTTTGATTTAACTGGGTCTTAGTATTCTGTAAACCTGACTTACTGCACCTGAAAATTTATATCCCAGTCTTGGAAGTGTGTATCCATATGTTGGCCACAGTCTAAGAAAGGGGAAAAGAGCTGTTCATTGATCCACTAATGAGGATCATTCCATCACTGAGCAGTGTGAATGGTCCTTCTCAAGGATTTTTTGGGAAGCCAACCTCGCAAGGCCTCCTTACTTTTCTTGCATTAAAAAAAATACCCCCTATTTAAATGGGATGTATAAATGATTATGATATGATAACTGTGGTACTGCAGGTACGATCAAACACGATGGGTGCTGTTGGCTTCCTTGGAGATAGTAGGCGAATGAATGTTGCCATAACAAGGGCACGCAAGCATGTTGCCATTGTTTGTGATAGCTCGACTATATGCCATAACACCTTCCTGGCAAGGCTTTTGCGCCATATTCGATATTTCGGGCGGGTGAAGCAAGCTGAGCCAGATAAATTCGGAGGTCCAGGACTCGGTTCAAATCCACTGTTGCCATCAATTAGTTGATATAGCCAGAAGCCTCCCTACTCGACTGGTATATTATATATATATGTATATATATGCCTCCAACTATAATTGATCACTGTATCTATTGAAGATACCGTAGAGTAGCTGGGCTGTCTTCTCCAACAGGAACACCAGCCTCAGCCTCACTCTTGTATAGCATTCTAAATATCAAGCAAATTATTTGCATTGTACAACTATTTATAAACGCCTTTACTATGTACATAAAAGAGACACAGATTAAACACGTAGTGCAGAAACTATTTGCTTTAATATTTATGGCACATTTTCTTTTGTTCTTTCTGTTCAAGATGTATAGCTTACCCTTTCAAGAAAAACAAATACTCTATATGTATTGCCTTGTATTCACTATGTCTTGTATCTTACTATTTATCTTGCAAAACAATTTTTATTTTGCGTGATTGTAGGTTTGGTATTATACAAAAATGGTTCTCTGTTATGTTTGAGATGTTAATTTTTCTAAATTGTCTTGCACTTCTGTCAATGAATTTTCGGGGTAAAATTTATCGATTTATCGAATATAGCTAAGGAAATTGAAAGATTTATCATCTATATACAATGGGTAGTATATATTCTCTATTTGTTCAAATATGGATCAATATTTTCTACTAAATGCATTCGCCCAGTGAAATTTTTGCCGATTGAAATTAAATAAAGATTACACCATAACCATACATAAGTTGATAAGAGAGTGATTTTATTACTATTGTTTCTTTTTTGTTAATTCAAAGCTTTTATAATATAATGAAAATTCGCCCTCTTTTATATATTAATTAATTTAAATTACAAATAGATAGAAAATTTTAGATAATTTACAAATATTTTAAATAATTCTAAAAGACTAAATATATATTTATTTGTGTGACATAATGAGTCTATGCGAAACACGAAGTATCAACTAGTTTAAGTAAAATTTGCACATAAAAAAAAAAAAAAAAAAAAAAACTAGTTTAAGTAAAATAAAAAAGGATTTTGTTCCAAGATGGGTACTGATGTTTGATATGATTTAGGTCCAAACTTGACAGTACTAAAATAGCTTGTTGACCTTAAAATGAATGAGGAATTTTATTTTTCGTGTTTTTGCATAAGAAAGATAAGATAAAAGGTAACTGAATTTTTTGAGATGGAGGTGAAAAAAATATTGTCAGAAATTACTCCATTCGTCTCAAAATAATTGTCGTTTGAACTAATTTTTTTTTTTTTGTCTCAAAATATCTGTCGCTTT
>BSSO01005752.1:0-12754 GCA_030267885.1 Mesembryanthemum crystallinum | reverse complement strand
TCTAGTTACTAGACACATAACATAAGGGTATGCATATATATGCGGTACATAACCTTAAAAGTTTTAAGGGTATAGCATAAAACCCTTCGACTTAATAGTACGCGTTGCAAAAACTCGTATACTATAGGACTCCACATAAAATTTCCAAAATAAAGATTATGAAAATGATGCAATTTTTTTTTTTATTTATTTTTTTTTACGGAAATTTTTTGGGGTATCCCTTTACTTTGATGAAATGCCTGCGGTACCCAAAGTTTTGGAAACGTGCCTGAAGTACCCCTGAATTTTCAACAAAGTGATCATTGTACCCAGTAAGCCATAAAATGACTATAATGCCCTTGCAATGTATTTTTTTATGTAATGATTATGTTTGACTTTTGTATGTCTCTGGTTTATAATATTAATTGATAAAAAAATCAAAAATATAGAAAAATTTAAAAATCACAAAAATAAAATTTAATTTAAAAATTAGAACTAATATTCTAAAAAAATTAAGTTTTAAATTTTTAAATATTAAAACTTAAAATTGGTATTTAAGGCCCTGTTCGGGGTGATTGCCAGTTGCCAATTTTTGGTTTTGAAAAATTTTCAACTCTTTGTAGAAATTTAATTTAAAATTGAAATTTTTTGTGCTTATAGTTCCCTACTACATTTTCAAAACTAACAACAGAAAACTGAAAACCAAAAAAAGTGGTTTTAAAAAACTGGTTTTGAGTTTCCAGAAAAACTGAAAAATGGCAATTGGCAACCACCCCAAACAGGGACTAAAAATTTTTGTTTTTTAATGAAAATTTATACAATAAGTTAAAAACTAGAAAATTGTAAGAAAAAAAAAAGTAAACTTTTATATAAATTTTCTAAAATTTAATTATTATTTTTTTTAAATAATTTTTTTTTTATTTTTTAAGTTTCTTTTTTTTTTTTTTACATAATAGAGTTGGGGTCGTATTTTTTAACCTTTTTTTTTATATTTTTTATTATCAACTAATATTATAAAAGAGATTGACCCTAAAAAAAAATATTACTCTAGTCATTATACAAAAAATGCATTGTAAGGGCATTACAGTCATTTTATGGCTTAGTGGGTACGCTGATCACTTTGTCGAAAGTTTAGGGGTACCCCAGGCATATTTCCAAAACTTTCAGTATTGCAGACATTTCATTAAAGTACAGGAGTACGACAGGAAATTTCCGTTTTTTAAAAGAAAACAAAGCTACCAATAAAAAAAAAAAAAAAAGTTCATTTGATAATAACACCTGATCACATAAGAATCTAAAGAGGACGAACGTCGACAGCAGCTTTTAATGATTTAACGTTCACACAACAGAAGTCAGAGCCTCACAACATGTATAAACCCCCACACAGATACCGGACATTTTGCCGAAATTTCCGTACCAAAGCCTTGAATTTGAACAATTCTAATAATAGCACTAGTTAGTTAAACACCACATGATTGATGATCCTTTTTTTTCCATTTCATCTCTCTCTCTCTCCTCAATAAAAGTACTGTTTTAGTTTGCTGATCCAATAAAAAGCCATTTGTTTAGTCAAATCTCAGTTAGATCCCTTCAATTTTTCAATTAGGCTTCAACGTTCCCACAGCCTGTCAACCTCACTTGATCTTCCTAGACATTAACTGTCTTCCCTTCCTAAACGCGTCATTGATCCAATGAACCCCCTTCGAAGATGCAAATCCCTCAATATATCCTCTTTCTCTCTCCTTATTCCCCTCATTACACCAAACGACCCAAACAACAACAGCTCCCTTAGAACAGAAGCGGTTTCGAATTAGCTAGCTTTTTCCCTCTTATGCCATGGTGGGGAGCATCTCTTGGTTTTCGGAGCTCCGCCGCTCGAAAACAAGCCCCGACCACCACCACCACCAGAGCCGGTGGATCTTCCGCCATGAGAAACCCGAGACCATTGGGATCCTTGCCTTCAACACCGCCAAATCTATGTCCCTCCTAATATCTCTTTACAAGTCCCTCTCGGATGGCGAGACCCTACGGCTTAAGAACCATGTCATTCGAGCCAAGGGTATTGCCTACCTGACCACCGACGATGAGGGGTTTCTCCTCTCCTTAGCCTGCGCTGAGCGGCTCGAGGATCTTGATCGAGCTGCTAGCGCTGTGGCTCGGCTTGGCCTTAGGTGTTCTGACTACGGCCTGGTCCGGTTCAACCAGGTGTACAAGGATCTCAAGAACGGGTACGTTGACCTCGGCAAGCTCGCATCGTACGGGTCCAAGGAGATGGAGAAATCGATTGACAAGATGGACAAGTTCGCGTCTCAGACAGGGAACCTCTACGAAGAGCTCGAGTCTCTGGCCGAGCTCGAGGCGTCGGAACGGAGGCTAAACGAGTGGAGGAAGAGCAACACCAATAGCAACACAAACTATGATCTCTTTGATCAAAAGATTACTCACCAGAGAAAAATGGTTCGCCATTTGAAAGAGGTATCTCTATGGAGCCAATCTCATGACAAAATCGTGGGCCTAATGGCGAAGATTGTATGTGTGTTATACGCAAGGATTTGTGCTCTTTTTGGGCCGTATATATCAAAAGACGGCCCATATAACAAGCATCTGGGTCGAATACTAAGCCCAGAGATGGCTAAGAGGCTATTCCAAGATCCATTACCGAAGATGTCCATGTCCGGCCCAATAACGAGCCCAACACCGAAAATGCCGTTGATTAGGTTCCTCAGTAGGGAGAGCAATGTCTTCATAACGGATCTTGGTGGTCTCACCAAGAACAAGGTGTTCCAGGGGGCCCCACCAACGACGGTTGGTGGGTCCGGCCTCGCCACGAGGTATGCCAACGTCATCTTATTAGCGGAGAGGTACTTAAACACAGAGTCAGTAATTGGAGATCAAGCCAGGCATAGTCTTTACAACATGTTGCCAGCGAGTTTGAAGAAGTACGTGAGGACGAAGCTGAGGGTGGCGTGGCGACAGGCGGAGGAAGAGGAGGCAGAGGGCGGGTCTGCGCTGGCGGAGGGGTGGCGGGAGGCGGTTAATGGGATACTTGAGTGGCTTGTACCGTTGGCAGAAGATACGCTGACGTGGCAGGCGGAGAGGAACATGGAGAAGCAGAGGTTTGATGCTAAGCCTACGGTTTTGTTGCTGCAGACCTTGCACTATGCTGATTTGGAGAAGACAGAGGCGGCGATTACGGAGGTGTTGGTGGGGTTGAGTTGTATATATTGGTATGAGAATCGGAGGGTGTCTTGTGTGGATCTCTATTGATTTTTTGAGGTGTTCAACCTTTCATGGCTGGGGGTATACAAGGTGTTTGAGGTCATACTATTGAGTAGTTTTTTGAGTGCATGTGAAGTAGATGTGGAGGAACTTGATTAACTAGATTGGTTAGTTTTAATGTTGGTATTGGATACCGGTGGGAAGAGGAGGGACCATTGATTCAGGAATGTCTTATTATTTATTGTGGGAAAGATGATTCATTAGATAGATTACTTGGTTTGAGTTACATACATATTGAATGTAAATTATTTTGTTGCTTGTATATAAGAAAACAATATTCCTCACAACATAGTCATAAAAAATCTCTTGCACTGTTAGACTTGGTGCAGACTCAAGAGAGGTGAAATAATTTTTGGGAGTTCTTGATTTAATTGCAAATTATCAAGTTATACTTTCACAATAATTTTGGGTAACAACCTACTTGTTCCCTATATTGTTTCTTAACAAGTCAAGTGAAGTAATGATTTTGCAATGCGGAAATTAAATCAAGAGACAGAGATTTTTTACGCGGAAAACTTCTTGCTCAACCAAGAAGAAAAACCACGACCCACCTCTGGGATTTAACAACTCCACTAAGTCAAATCAACGTCTCAACACAAGACTCANTTTTACGTGGAAAACTTCTTGCTCAACCAAGAAGAAAAACCACGACCCACCTCTGGGATTTAACAACTCCACTAACTCAAATCAATGTCTCAACATAAGACTCACTCTACTTGAATTCACTCAAATTCAAGTAGACTAAAACACTCAACAAGAACTCTCTTTCAAACTCAAGAAACAACTCAGCAACACAACTCTTCTCAGACAAATAGAAATTAAAGAAGGTCCTATGAGAAGCTACACAAGTGTGTAAAATGAAATAATCACGGTAATAGCTTTGACACAGTGAGTAACAGCCAATCAATTAGTCAGAGAAATATTAAACATATGTCGCTCAAAACTGTGTTTCTCTCTTTGATTTTCTTTTCTTCAAAGCGTAAGTAAACTCTTGTTATTGACGTTCAATATATAAAGTAAAATGGTTGAGAAAATCTTTAGGGTAAAAAAACACTTCCTAAGATAGTGGAAACAACCCATGATTCTCTTCCTATAATTTTGGAAATGATAAATCAGTTTCCTCAATCACAGGATACTAGAAAAATATGTTTGTTACTCTGACTTGTTCCCCAAGAACTAGTTAAAGAAGAATCTCATCCTTTGAGAGATTTGTAGCCATAAAACTGTCAAAGTCTATTCTTCTCTATAACCAGTTTATTCCAAATTTAAAACAAATCAAATTATCAAACGTCACAACTTATTGGACCGCTATTACTATGGTTGTTGCCTGTTACTATGAGTACTGTTACTACTGACTGTTTCCATGTATCATCAAGGCACAAGTGAAGCTTACTCTTACATGAAGACTAAAACAAATTATCAATCCTAGCGCCATCTTCATGCCATCCTTGAGCGTGTTTCTACCATATCATAAAACCTTGCACCAAATAAACAATTCAAAGTTCGATTAGTACAGTTAGATAAACTTCAATTGTTGTCATCATCAAAACTCTCTAACTCAACAGTCGATTTGTTTATAGAAACTTGGGTTAAATGTCTTTTGCATTCTATTTTACTTCCCACCCAAGTTTTACATTTTGGGGCAAGAGTGGAGTATGTGGAACTTGATAGTGATAAGGCTTTGTTTATTATGTTTGACTAGTATAAAAGTGGGGATGATATACACATTCATATCAAAGAGAATGAGGACCCCTCTCAATTATTTAGGTATTTCAGGCTTGTTTATGATGAGTGTATGAAGAATAAAAGAGATAGGGAAGCTCCAGCTGCCCAATCAAAGCAACCCCAAGTGGATGAGGAAGGTGGGAGTTCATCTAAGTGTTGTATCTTGGAGTCAAAGGAGGAGGAGGTAATGGATTTAGTAGCTAATGAGAAGCCATTGGCAGTTGAAGATCCATTGACAATGCTCACTGCACTACTCATTGAAGGCTTAACAATTGGACATAAACCAAGGAGAGGGGTAAGGTACAAGCATGTGGCTAGCAAAACCCCAAAGAAGCAAACACCTAAGAAATCTACAAGGCTTCAAGGAACCCCACCATTTGTACTTCCAACCCACGGCCTACGCCCACTGCTCCACTAACCCCACAAAAAGAATACACCACCACCAAAATACCAACTCCTCAAAAAACCCCTAACTCAGAAACAATCCCAACTCCAAAAAATACCCCCACCCTAGACCAACCCTCCATTCCCAAAATAACTACAAGGTCTGGCACGAAGTTGTTTAAAACCAAAGAAAGTGAGAAAATGGTTCAACTTAATGGCAACTCATCCATTTCAGGTGATGATAACTAGAACCCTAATTTTGAGTATCGTCGATAGTGACACAAATGTTTCACTAGATGAGGAGAATGAGGGTGGGAAGATTGTAATGAAAAGTTAAGAATTTGAGGATGATGGTGTGATGAGGTTTGGGAGGATGAGGCCAAATTAGGTAGTGACTTAGGCAAGGACGAAAATACTCCAAAGTGGATGACTAACGGAAAATGGTTCAACCTACAACAAGATGGAAAGATCAAGCTGGAAACACATATGATGTTTCAAACCAAGAAGATATTCTTAGACATGCTAAGGAAGTATGCAATCTAAGAAGGATTTGCATTGGACAGATGTATTATGAGAGAAAAGTTTTGGGCTAAGTGAAATCCAGTTGAACAAGAAGCTGATGACGTAAAGGCATCCACTACTATATATGAACAGAAGTCACTAAAGGAACCATGTCCATGGAGGGTGTATGCCTCAAGGTTTCTTGATGGCATCACTTTCCCGATAAAGACCCTCAATTCCAGATACACACATGCACTGGGTTAGATAAGAATTCAATTGCCAATGCTCCTTGGATGGCAGATGTGTTGGCTGAAGACTTCAAGGCCAATGTTGACTTCAATGTGAGAGCCAGGAGATTCTTCAGCCAAGATATCGGATTGTGACCAGAAAAGCCAAATGTAGCGCAAAGCAAGGCTGAAAGATGCTATTAAGGGGAGCCACAAAGCAAGCATGCATAGCTTTTAAGTTATCTGAAGAAGATACTAGAAAGGACTCCTGGTTTAGTCACTCACATTGTGTGGAACAAAACTGAATCACCCCATATCAATCCTATATTCAAGAGGATTTTTATATGCTTTGAAGCTTGCAAAGATAGGTGCTTGAATAGGTGCAAGCCTGTCATTGGCATTGATGCGACTCACCTAAAGGGGTATAGTGGAGCTATTCTTTTAATGGTAATAGCTTTAGATGGGGATATTTCCTTTAGCCCATGCTGTTGTGGAAAATGAAAACAAGGAAAGTTGGACAATTTTCTTCTACCATTTCAAAAGATTGGCTGAGATGGAAGAAAGAGCAAGATAGGTTATAATGAGTGATAGGACAAAATTGATCCAGCTTCGAATGAGCAAATTCTAGAGATCCAAAGAAGAATCTGTGTAGGACATCTCCATGTAAATATGAAGGATGAATTTAGTGGGGGAGTGTTGCTAGAGAACTAATTATGGGATGCATTGATCCATGGCAAATAATGAGCTTGTCTTCGAAAAATCAATGGATTTTATTAAGGCTCTTAGTAAAGATGCACATGCATACTTGATGGATTTGCCTTTGGAGCTCTATGTTAGGCACAAATTCAAAGTTCTCAGTGCTAGTGGGTGAAGTGACCAACAACTTCACTAAGTGTGTGACTGGAAAGCTGGATAATCGAAGGGAGAAGGCAATTTTGACTATGCTTGAGGGTATTAAGCAGAGGATAATGAAAAAATGGCATAAGAAAAACTAAGCCATCTTTAAGGGGAGTTATGATCTATGCCCTATGGTCCACAAACAGTGTGACTGGGCTTGCAATGAGGGGTTCTACTACATCCCAAATGCAGTTGGGGCAAGCTTGTATGATGTGAAAGATGGGAACACATTTTTCAATATGGATCGCAGGGGCAAGAAATGTGATTGCAAGGCTTTGGAGGATTTGGGTGTCCCTTGTAAACATGTTGCCAGTGCTATTAGGCATGTATGAGCCAATATCAATGATTTTATGGATCCTTATCATATCAAAGGATTTATGCTTAGGTGATACATGCAATACCTAACCCTTCAATGTGATTAGAAGATGACAACCCAATTCTTGATCCACCAGAGTTAGTGAGAAGGCAAGACATACCAAGGGTTCAAAGAATGAGAGGGCCTAGGTTTAAGTGGTTCGCAGTCATTACTTGCAAAAAATGTGGAATTCAAGGGCACGACAAAAGACGTTGCATAAGAGGACAAGTAAAAAAGAAAGCTAGTAAGAGATAGAGTAGCTCCTAAAGGGTCGAAGAGACCTGTTTACATGCCACGGAAGAAGCCTACTGGCCCCCATCTAATGATGTTGCGTCCTCTTCTCAGGATCCTAGGTGTGTCACTCAGGTTTTCTAGTTTAGTGCATGTTATGCTCTTTCCGGACAATTATCAGTTGAAGTCTGCATATATTTGCATGCTAGGTCATTTTTGATCAATTAGTTTTTTTTTTCGGTAAAAAGGTTAGGTTTTATTTTACCAAAAACTAGTAGTTGGATGGGTACAGTTCATAGATAAGGGGGGAACAGTAGTGAGATATTCACCATAACCCTCATCATGCTATAGGCAAAGTACTTACAAACCAGCAAAGAAAACAGAGAAAGAATTACACATCATCTTCCTACTACATAATAACTCAATTCTGAATTTTATTTTTACTTGTATAACTTCAAGAACTATTGCTGATGGTTTTTCTTCTCCTTATATCTCCTCAAGTTCCTTTCAATCCAAATGTGATAAATAGCTGCCCACTAGATAGCTGCCATAAGTTTCTTGATATCTGCATGAGCTTTTTGATGCTTGAGCCATCTGCAGATACTCTAAATAAAATTCGAAGAAGTAGAAGAGTTGACCCATCTCTCAAGTGCTTTCATCAACTCTCTAGACCATGGGCATTCAAAGAACAAGGGAGTTTTAGTCGCAATTACATGGGTGTCACACATGAAGTAGAGGGATATTTATATGTGATGTTCAAATCCATATATGACATTCTCTCCACTGTGAGGAGTCTTCTTTTAGTTGCCAACTAGGTTATGAAACTATGTTTGGGTATATGGAAGCCACCCCATATCCACTTGCT
This sequence comes from Mesembryanthemum crystallinum, assembly GCA_030267885.1. Classification (NCBI taxonomy): domain Eukaryota; kingdom Viridiplantae; phylum Streptophyta; class Magnoliopsida; order Caryophyllales; family Aizoaceae; genus Mesembryanthemum; species Mesembryanthemum crystallinum. The sequence continues at coordinate 4,311 of BSSO01005752.1, read as the reverse complement.
TTTGACTTTTTGCAAAGGCGATGGAGTGTTCTATAGCAAAAATTGATTATGACACCCTAGATGATTGTGCAAGCCATTTTCCAACAGATGAGAAGAGTGCTTGATTATTTGCTTTATCTCAATCAATTTCCTCCAATACCAACTTGAATCTGTTGGTGGAGTGTGATTCCAAATAGTGGATGTTCTTAAGTATATCCCATTCACCCACTTTAGCCACAATGAATCCTTCTTAGCAGCAATATGCCACAAGTGCTTCCCAACTATAGCTATATTCCACTTTTCACATTGCTTCACATTTAGACCACCATTTTCTTTTAGAAGACATACATTATCACAAGAGATAAGGGGAACTTTCTTAGAGCTGTAGTTATTTCCCCAAAGAAAGGTTCTACAAAGTTGTTGGATCTTTTGAATGATAGAAGAGGCAATATGAAAATACCAGCCAAGTTAACCATCATAGAGACAGCATAGAGTTAACAATTTACAATCTATCAGCATAGGATAGATGCCTAGTGGCCCATCAATGGATTCTTTTTCGTGAGCTTATAAACAAGTTTATCATAGGTAGTAGCATTCCACTTGGTTGGTTAGAGTGGAACACACGGTACAACATATGGAATACCCCCTCTGCTAGGCTAGTAATATCTTAGATCTCTTGTTTCTTCCATTCAGATATTCCACTGATATATATGGAAGATTTAGCTTCACTAACAGTGAGCCCAGAAACATCTTTGAATGAGAGCTTGCTTCAATCTATTGACAGTAGGGGATGTGGCTTTACAAAATAGCAAAACAAAATGATTGAGCTTGAGGGACCTGCACATTGGATGGAATTTGAAGTCAAGTAAGTTGCCCACCATTCTCAAAACGCTAGATAGATACTCTATTACTAAGACAAAGAATATGGGAGAAATTGGGTCCCCTTGTCTTAGGCCCTTCCCCTTTTAAAGAAACCATGAGTTTCTTCATTAAAATTAAGGACGTGCATGTCATACATGTCAAGATCTAGCTCTTGAATTTCCCAGGAAAGCAAAGCCCCTTCAATACCTCTTCCACAAATGGCCACTCCACTGTATTACATGCCTTCCTCAAGTCAATTTTCATAAGACACCTAGGAGAGGTATTCCTTTTATTATAGTGTCTTATAATATCCAAACACACTAAGACATTATCCATGATGGATCTATTTTCAAGATAAGCACTATGAGCATTATCAATGATATATGGTAGGGCATTGCTAAGTTTTTAGCTAATCATTTTAGAAATCCATTTATACACAACATTGCAACAAGTTAAAGGTCGAAACCCACTTGGAAAATGGGATTGTAGGTATATTAACCTTAGGAATCAACGTGATGAGGGTTGCATTGTGCTTGTGTAAAATTTTACCATTGTGAAAGAATTCTAGGATTGTAGCTAAAGATGTCCCGTCCAATAATGGGTCATGTAACTTTAAAAAAAAGACCAGGTCTTTTTGTGTCCATGATGTTGAACAAGGCCATCTTCACATCCTCTGCAGTAAATGGCTATGTAAGATAGCTTAGGTCCTATATCGAATTCCTTGGTGTCAGTCATGCTTCTATCATTAGACCCCTGTTCCAGCATGCTTTGTAGAACATGACTATCTCTGCAACCATGTCCTCCGAAGATGTGAGAAAATCACCACTGGCATTGTACAACTCATGCACTTTGTTGTTGGCCCTTCTAGATTTAAGGATACCATGGAAGTAAGAGGTAGCAGAGTCTCCCAATTGGACCCATTTAGCCTTGTTCTTCTAATGAAAGAAGCTCTCTGCAACACTATTTATCTTGTGGAATTCAACAACTTCTTTGTCGTCCTCCACGTACCGCCTCATATTCAAAGGATCTTAGTGAAGAGCTTGTTGAGCCTGGAACATATGATCCCTAGCCGTCTTGACTTGAGCCTCAATTTGATGGTAACCGCTTTTACTGAGCTGTTGTAGAGGTTTCTTTAGAGCCTTCAATTTTTGAATGATTTTGTACATACTGCAGCCATACACTTGTTTGCTCCAGCCTTCATTCACAATTGTCTCAAAGTCGATCGTCCTAATGTTTGGACTAGATATTAAAGAACTTCAAAGATTCCTTATGTTTAGTTTTCACTTGAGGAAACCTAATAACAATAGGGTAGTGATTTGAAACTCCTTTAGGATGAATGTAGCATTTGTGCAATATGGCAATTATTAGTTCATACATGCTTTAAGAATTATTGTTAGGTTCCTTTTTGCACTGCTCATAGTCATTCAGGTTTAAAATTACAACTTTGGAAAGCTTGTAAGGTATTGGCACATGTGTAACTAACTCAAGCAATTTGGTATAACACAGGGGCACCAACTGGATTTTTTTAAAAGATTGTGGACAAATTGGAAAGGTTTTAATCACGAGGGTACCAATTGTAATTTTCTCGATAATATAATAATTGGTCACCAGACCTATTAAACTTTCAATGGGCCTAAATAGGAGCGAGGAAGATTCGAGCAACACCACATACTAGTCAATTGTTGGTTCATCCTTAAACCAATTGCAACAGAAGGGAATAGCTCCCTTGACTTATATATTGGTGCTTCTCACTCAAATTAATCAACGTCAGACTCTAGTCCTCATGTCCATCCACACCCCTTGCACGTTGATGCCTCTTTTGGGTTTTAAGCGTTTACTATAAAGCTATTCGAAAAAGACCAACAAGACCCAAGAGTGGCCATCTAAAATTGAAATTGGGAGACCTGGGAATACCATATGGGCTTGGATATGATATAAACTACAAATATGTCTGGACACGGCTCATGGAAGAGGCAAGCAACACCGTGCACAAGTCAAGTAAAGCACTCACGTGAAGGGGAGTGATAAAGTAAGTGAGAATTAAAGTCCGACTATGAAAGAATTGAGGGAGAAATATTACATGTAAGTCAAGTGGACTACTCCTCCTATTGCCCATTGATTTTAGTATGGACCATCACTTAACCTGTCACAACAAGTGAAATGTAGAAGTGTGAGAGAGAATATGAGAGAGGATGGAAAGGATGGAAAGTGTCACTTTCTTATTCATATATATATATAGTAAATAAAGTGTAGGTAAAAAGTCTCAAACATGGAAAGTCTTGAAGTTGGGGAGTCTCAGATATGGAGAGTCCCATAGTAATTACATCCACTAATTCATTATTCATAACAGTACATGCATTTTTGACACTTTTTGGGCGGAGAGTTTTGCATTGGCATGGAAAATAACTGATATGGACGATATTCTCAATTCAAATTGTTTTACACGACCATTTTACTATTTGTGAATATCTAGGTTGCATGAGTATGAATCAATACTTTATTTATATAGTTTACTAGATTGATATTTTTTTTTCCCGGATAAATTTTCAATGAGCGTGGATAATTAAGGCCTATGGAGGAGGCGAGCAAAACCACACACTACAAGAAATCTGTCTATTTATGAAAAATATTTTCTGATGGGAATAAAAATCTTATCTTGACGGTATTTTGGTGCCATATATATACTACGATGTCAAATGAATACATACAACTAAGCGAACCCTCTTTATGATGCATTTTTCGCCATCATCCATCCTAAAAGAGAGACGTACATGGAATTGTATATATCCTTGTAAGTTGTTATAGTAATATAATTAGCATGACATGCCCGAAAATATCATTGTGGATTCACCACATTTAACGAGGGCATTTAGGCATGTCGTAATTAGACAAATTTCTACAATACTTGTTTTATAACATGGCCAAAATTATCTGTCATCATCAGAGTGTCATACAAAATTGTGCGCGCGTGTTATTTGGATCTCTAAAGACAGTTAAAAGGAAAAAGGAGAAATGGGAGTAGTTATTTGTGTTTGAGTAGTGTTACATTCAGAACTGTTATGGGTAAAATTTGTCCATTTTTTGACCCGGTTGTATCCAGAACATATCTATTTTGCGGGTTTCTAACTCAACGGTAGAGTACTTGAAACATGTGGGTTTCACAAATATTTATCTTGTTTAAGTGATAAATTTTTTATTTTGAGTAAATTTGTATGAGGCTCATATGTTATGGACAAATTTTGTCAATAACAATTGTAGTGTTGAGAATTATGCCCCAAAACCTCCAAGTTTCGTTTATGGCAAGTTTCTTTATGGGTTTCAATTATTGCTTATTACCCAAGTCAAGCCATATCAAGATCTACATTTTTGTAATTTCCTAATTTCTAATTTGAGTTGTATTAGTAATATTACTTTCCTTATTATTTAGGAAATAGAGTTTTAGTTGAGTTGGGTTTCCTAATATTGGTCAAA
>BSSO01005751.1:0-12756 GCA_030267885.1 Mesembryanthemum crystallinum | reverse complement strand
TACAGAAAGGGTATTCAAAGAGTCCAACGCTTAGCCAGATGGTTCACAACCATTCTTGTATCTTTCTTTTTGATAATATTCTCAAGCATTTCAAGATAGAGCAAATGGGAGCTTGACAATTTAACATGTCAAACTAATCTTCCTATTGACTCATGATAATTTGTGGATGATTATCGCTGGTGCCAAGGGGCTCACTGTACTTGTATTCATAGTTATATTTTGGCATGACATGCTGCTATACAGCCTCTACATGTGGGCGATGGAGACAACCAGCCTCTACATGTGGGCGATGGAGACAACAAGGGCAATTAATAAGCCTCATCCTAGACAACAAATCCGTTCATGGATGCTACCAAAGTGTTTCCCATCATGTTTTAAGTTCTCTATAGAGTCAGATCAGGAATATAATCTCCAATCCCTTCCATTCCTACATGATGATTGGTGCTATTAGAAAGGAAGGTTGAGTCATTATCGTATTGTTTGGTAGACTTTTCTTTTTTCTTTATTGTGTAGCCCACAATAAGGTTTGAAAGGCAGATGCAGTGGCTTTTATTGACTTTTCTTAAGGATTATAATCCACACCCTGTGAATACAGACTTCGAGTGTAGCCCATAACTTGTAATATGATTGGAGTTTTCGTACTAAAAGTCAGAAGTGTACCAATTGAGAGCTAAACGGAAACAAAAAACATTCATTAGAAGTTGGGAGAGTGATGGTCCTAGCAATGGTGTCATGTTGCTTTCGCGTCAACCTTTCAAAATTAACATATAATAGTGCTGTCTAACTTGACAGTAAACTCGGGATTTCTATGAATACAGAGTCAAGTCAATGTCAACGGACCAATGACATTCTTATCTTTGAGCCTATTGAGAGCGTGCATAGGACTCTTCCAAGTCTCCTCCTGCAAATTTACTCCCAAGTCTTGGAAATTAAAATTTATAGTATATAATACTCCATTAAACAATGAAAGATTCCTGCAGTGTTATCTCAGTGATGATGGCATTCTCTAATTTCAAAATCTTCACTACTTTTGTACTGATGATCCTAAACATGTGTGACCATGTCGACATGGTAATGGGTCAGAGTACTTCAAGTCAGGCACCGCCAGGCGGAAACCAGATAACACCACCACCCCCAACACTACCTAGAAGCATAAGGATTGCTGTTCCGGTCAAGTCTGGCTTCAGAGAATTTGTTAGCATTGACCATGATAACATCACTGGGGAGCAAACCTTCAATGGTTTCTCCATCGATGTCTTCAACGCTGTTAATTCAGCCTTGTCCAGCCCGCTTTCTTTCAATTTCGTGCCCTTTGCTAAGCCAGATGGCACAATGAATGGCACCTATGATGACATGCTCCAAGCAGTTTTCTCTCAGGTTGGATTTTCAGTTTAAATTTCTTCAACATGCATGCAAACTGTTTATGATATCTCTCTACATATACAGAAATTAGGGTGGTTTATTACCTGTTCTCCCCCCCCCCCCCCCCACCCTGTGCTGTTAACCATAGTACTCCTGTGCATTATACTTTGAACAGGAGTATGACGCGGCTGTGGGAGACATAACCATGAGATATTACAGGACAGAGTGGGTTGATTTTACCCTGCCTTATTCAGAGACAGGAGTATCAATGTTGGTTCCTAGAACTCCACAGTCAACTAAAAGCACAAAAATCTCCTTGATGCCCCTGCTCAAAGGTTTGGTATCAGCCACACTTGTGTTTTGCTTCATCAGTGCACTTGTCTCCTGGTTTGTAGAATTTCAAAATGACAAACGTGGGAAGGTGCTGCCACAATCCTTAGGTGCAAATGCACAAGGACACCATGCAAACAGTGATGACAAATGGCGGAGTAAGTAACCAAACTTTTTCCTTTCTGAAACACCATATACATGAAAAATGAATTTACTTTAAGTTCATAAAGTTGAATGGCAAGTACAAATACTAACTATTCTTGTTTTTCATTCCCCTTGATTTTTCTGGTGTATGTTTACAGGGGAGATATTGAGAGCAATAATACATACGAGGCTTGTGATGGTATTGTGTTTTCTGGTGCTTTTGTTCTTAGCATCTTATTACACTGCAAGCTTGACCTCACTGCTCACAGTGCAGCGGCAGAGGGTTCCCATTAAAAATCTAAACCAGCTCATAAGAAACAGAGAAAATGTGGGCTTCCAAAGGGCATCCTTTGTCAAAAACCTATTAACTCAAACAGGGTTTTCCGAAACACAATTACTTGGTTACTCTTCAGAAAAGGAAATGCTTGATTTGCTGTCTAAAGGAACCGCACAGGGTGGCGTTGCTGCTGTTATTGATGAGATCCTTTATCTAAAGCTTTTCCTGGCTAAACATTGCAATGCCTATACCCTCGTCCCTTCAGTCAACTTTCATGCCGATGGATTTGGATTTGTAACTCTCCTTCCCTCTCTCTCTCTCTCGCCCTAGCTTGCTCCTTCAGTCAATTGTTCACTGAGATGATCATGAATTTTATTTTTTTACCTAGCAATTGCTCATAACGTGACATGTTGTAATTCCTTTGTTATCTTACTGTGACTTTAATATGTTCACATATAAGTCTTAAAAATTTAGCACTCCTGCATGATCCTGTATTGACCACTCTTGTCTTGTGTCTTTTTCTTGAGCTCACAAATTTGTTTTCAATTTCATTGCATGACTAATGTAGGCCTTTCAAAGAGGATCCTCCTTAGTACGTGATATCTCAGACGGGATCTTAAAAGTGATGGACGATGAACAATTAGCAAAGATTCAGGATAGGACCATTGGCAATTCGGAAACTTGTGAGGATGACACCTCGATTGGAGCTGACTTCAATTTTCTGGACTTTGACACTTTATGGATCTTGTTAGCTGGTGCTATTGGTATCACACTCCTTGTGATTCTATTGTATGTGGTGTATTTTGGAACTGTATGCGGTATTAGAAGGAGATCTGTCGCCTACCCATGCTACCTATTGCGGAACTAAGAAACTGGGTAAACATTGGCCAAAAGCTAAGCTCCTAATCATGTAATTGCTTCTATGGTCCTGAGCGAGGGAAAATGCCATCTTAATATATAGATACAGATTGTTCTTCCTTTCAGTATTTTGTGCATTATGTCCATGCCCTTGCGCAATAATGCTTGTGTATTTGTGTATGTGTTGGTTGCACTTGCAGATCACCAAAGATATCTATAAATCAAAAAAATGTGAAAATGTAGAAATTGCAAAAGGATGATTCTAACATTACTACTACCTAATTCCAATTTGCTGAATTTGGATCATCTTGCTGAATCTTGTTTGCAGTTAAGTTACTAAAATTCATGGTAAATTTTGAAATCATTGAAGATTAGATTGAGTATTTTCATATTTTGTACTAGTGATTCCTCGATGGTCATGTCATTTGCTACTTGGAATCAAAATTCTTTTTCATCATGATATGGAGGATAATTGAACAAGGGAAAAGGTTGCTCTAACCAATCTACATATATATTTACAAGTGTATGAAAGCATAAGATGGAAAATAGTAGCACATTACATGCAGTACGAAACTCAGGGTTGTCTAATGCTTCATTGGCCTATTATAAGCCTTTAACCATAAAAAATCCATATTACATGGAGTATCATTTTGCAGTAGTTCAGAGTTGGGGAATCCTGCGAAAGGGTCCCTAGTTTATGTCATAGTGGTAGCCTCAGGTTGCTATTTTACAAGTTGTTTCTCTCAACTTTCTCGGTCTGAAGGAGGAGATTGAGGTAGAGGACAAGGCGCTGTTTACAGTTTTAAGTTTCAGGCCTTCTCTTTGTGATCCAATGGGGTTTTGTGGTTGTTTTCATTGCTGTAGATTACAAGTTAGAGAAAGCTATTAAGCTGGTATTGATGCCTAATTTAATTTGTATTGATGGATGCCTATTTAATTTGAGTTCTCACTAGGTATTTTATTAATTTACATCAATTTGTCAATAAGTTTGGGGCATTTGACAATTAAAAGTTGCTAAACCAGTTGGTTGGTAGTCATGATTAGTTTTTGATTGTTCGTTCATCTGTTTGAGGATTTCTTAATTGTTTGATTTATTGAAGGTGATAAGAAATTATGAGTGTTGTTAACGTCATAATTTAATATGCACTCCGCAAAGTCAATGCAAACATACATACATAGTCTAGTGACTAGGCCTGGCAATGCCTGACCCGACCCGAAAACCCGACCCGAACCCGACCTGAAGTTATTGAGAGAAACCCGAACTCAACCCGACCCGACCCGAAATCGACCCGAACTCAACCTGCTTTTAAATTTTGTTAAAAAAAATGTGATTTTCTATCATTTCACATCATTTTTGATGTGTTTAAGCAATAACCCGAAATTAACCTGATATTCAAGCCGAACCCGACCTGCTAACCCGAATTGCCAGGCCTACTAGTGACTATTACACATGACTATTACACAACTTGTACTACAGACAGCTGTATTGACTACTGACAGTCTTGCACAAGAAAAATCAAAGAGGATGGGCAGTTGACTTGATCTCCTTTGTGGTGGTAAGAAGTAATGAAATTAGAACCCTACATTCTACAAAAGAAGTATTAATTTCTTGAGCTTCTCCTTTTCAATTCCCTCCCCCCTGTAAAATATTGGTAGTCGCCGTCATCTTAAGATAAGATCAACCATTCACAAGGCAGAGAGGGAGAGCAAGACGGGCCGGACAGATTAGTTTTCGAGGTGGACAAGGACAAACCTGTTGCTGCAGTTAACTGCAAAAATGTCCTAATATATATTCTGCTGATTGTTCCTTCCAAAAGGGGATCAGACTGTTGCTAGCTAGCTATCCCATTCGGGTCTACTATCTCTGTATCTTCAGAAAAAGCCCGGTGCCTAAGAACTTGTACATTTCTTGTTCAATCAATTTCCATCTGCAGGGCAGGAGCGCCAAAAATACAGGAAAAGTCTTAGCTAGTTTGCTAGTTGAAACACCTTGAATTCAACTAGTATTATATGATGCCTGCCTCCTGCTGAAGATGAATAGGCTGTAGCATATGAATATCAATGATATGATATGATATGATATATGATGACGATCTGCTGGGTAACTGCAATCTGTAGCTCCAAAAGTAGTGTGATCCACATGTTTTGGCTGCTGCTGCTGCTGGTGCTCTATCTACTAGTATTAGCCACGGATGTTGCAGGTGATGGTGCTAACTTCGTCAACTATGCCTGCCCAGGGAGCGCTAACACCTACAGCTCTAACAGTACCTTTCAAGCAAACCTTAATCATACTCTCTTCACCGTCCTCCCTGCCAATGCCTCGCTGGTCGGCTTCTCAAACTTCTCTATGGCGCCATCTAGCACGGATAATAGCAATAACAATCAAGTGTATGCTCTTTACCTTTGCAGAGGCGACATTGATGCCCGAAACTGCCATGATTGTGTGGAGGCCGCTGCCAAGAAAATAGTCCATTTATGCCCCTATAACAATCAAGGCATTGTATGGTATCAGGAATGCATGTTGCGTTATACCAACCTCTCCATCATCTCCCGCGAGGAAGAAAATCCGTTTCGTCTATTCTACAACGACTCCAGCATCGTGAGCGCATATAATCTTAATCGTTACCAGCAACAATTCGACACTATGATGGATGGCCTCATCAACCAGGCTGCTACTAATGTGAGCCTGCACGGTTTCGCAACAGAACTGAGTGCCCTCTTGCCGTCTGCCACATTACGAGGCTTGGTGCAATGCACGCCTGATATCCTCGGTACCCCGTGCGAGAGATGTCTCAGGGCCGCTCTGCGACAAAAAAATACATGGGCTAACACCATGATATTTCTGCCTAGCTGCATTGTCAGGTTTGATGTGTATGGATCTTTTCCTCCTCCTACTACTATCCCACCAGGTAATTAAATACTCATACTACTTCATTTTACTGTTTCCAATCCTTCTCCCAAGAACTGGCCTTATGTATTTCTTACTTTCCTAATTTATGTCTGGCAGCACGAGATACCCGGAAAATCATACTTAGCGTCCTGCTACCTGCTATTGCATTCTTTTTGCTTCTTGGTGGCTTCTTGTTTTGGAAGATTCGCCGTCATGCTCCTGCACGCGGTAATTAAGCTAATTAAGAGTGGATCTGCTTAATATCTAGAGTACTCTACTATATATATATATATATAACTCAATTGTGCTTTCTTTTATCTGCTTAGAGGAGCTACTTATTTAAAATGGGCATCAACATATTTCCCAGCATCCTAGACATGGTTGAATTCAATTGCTGCTTCTCAAATAATGATCTATGATTCATGAATTAATCCATGCCCCAGCTAGTTGTAACAGCCGAAATATTGCCCTGCAGATAATTCATCAACAGAAGGTATGCCACTTGACACTGACGTTCCAGAACCTAGTGAAAGAGGGCGGCCAGTTGGATTCACAAGGTTTTCCTACTCTGAGGTGGAAAAGATGACCAACGGTTTCGAGAGAAAACTAGGTATAGGTGGCTTTGGAGTCGTCTACTATGGTCGCTTGACAGATGGCAGCACGAAAGTGGCTGTGAAGGTGCTATCCAATGATGCACCTAGGCAATTTAGTACTGAGGTTTGTAAGGACCAAATATTAAATGATGGTCCCTCGGTATACCAGTTAATATATCACTTGTGGTGAAGGGACAAAACTGTCTTGCCTTCATAATTTCATTTCCTTTAACGGTAGTCTTGTCTTGTGACCAACAGATTGATGTTTTTGGAAGGATATCTCACAAAAACTTAGTTTCTTTAGTTGGATACTGTCAAGACGGAACCAACCTCGCGCTAATTTATGAGTATATGGCTGGCGGGGACTTGAAAGCTCTTCTGTCAGGTACTGTATTCCTAATGTTTGCTGTGATGTTTCATATGAATCAAACCAGGGATTTTCCTAGTGAAAATTGTATGTGATCAAGTGCTTTAAATCCTGGTGAACAATATGACAGGAAGCTGAATATTTATTCTCCTGTTGTGCAGGTTCAGATCCTTTGAGTTGGAAAAAGAGACTTGAGATAGCCATTGACTCAGCTCAGGGTTCGGAATACAAATATGCATACATATATGTATATCAACTTTGTTTAGCATGATCAATTGCTTATAACCACTAATAAAACTGTTATACAAATTGTATTATTACAGGATTGGATTACTTGCACAATGGGTGCAGGCCACCTATAGTCCATAGAGATGTGAAGTCTCCTAATATACTACTAAATCAAGAACTCGGGGCAAAGATGGCTGATTTTGGTTTCTCTAAGATCTTCCCGCAGGAATATGTTTCAGCTTTATCAACAAGGGTTATCGGATCAGCAGGGTATCTTGATCCTCAGTAAGTACTGTACACGCAAATCAATCTTTTGAATCTTATTGTCATATAATAATTAGCTCCATGTAGGAGTATATTCCTAGTAGCACTTAAATTTGGGTACAATAATGCTGAATATAGGTACCATTTAACTGCAAAGTTGAAGGAGAAAAGTGATGTTTACAGCTTTGGAGTTGTGCTGCTGGAGCTAATCACAGGAAAAGGTGCAATGGTGAATGAAGAGACTCCTTTGGTTCAATGGGTTAAGCCCATGCTTGACAGAGGAGATATGGATAGCATAGCGGATCCAAGGCTCCAACAAGTTCAGACTCGTGCTTCGATTTGGAGAGCAACAGACTTGGCTATGGAATGTGTTAAATTGGATGCCGAAGAAAGGCCAACCATGAGTTTAATCGTTACAGAGCTTAAAGAATGCTTGGGGATGGAAATGGATGGTATTGCTAGTACCCCACGTGCGAGTCCTACTTCCATGGAGTTGATGGGTGCAGCTGCTCCGTATTCTACAATTGGTCCCACAGCACGATAATCGTTATTACTCTTCCCCAATTCCCTTCCTTTATTTATCTTTGGCTTATGTCCATCATATGAATTGTGGTTTTGGTCATAACTAGATCAGTAAAACAATCGGTATTCTATGTACAAATATTTAATTTACATTGCTAAGCTGTCCGCTTATTCATCTCAAATGCGCAGGTGCATTTGTAATACGTCCGCTTTTATTTCATTTCATTTGTTGTAAACTTGTGAATAAGGCGATGTCTGTTTAATACGTGATATCTCACAAGGAGTCATACAAGCGATCAACAATGTCAAATAAGATCCAAGATGGGAATCAGACATGCCGAGCTGACCCCAGTGCTGTATGTGCTATTGGAGCTGATACCAACCAATCTACTGGCCTTGGATACTTCATGGATCTAGTTTGCCGGCGCCTTAGGTAAGTTAGGTGTCGCAATTCTTATGATTCTAATGTATTGTATCTGGTATTAGGAAGAGATCGATCGGTTGCCTACGTACCCATACTACTAATTGTGAAAGCATCACATAAGCGAGCACAACGCATTGCTCGATAAATTAAGCAAGCAAAGATAGATCCACATGCCTCTTCTCTACCCCAGCAAAGATCAACAACGTAACTTAACTTGCATAGATTTTTCCTTTTTCTGAGTGATTTGTGTGTTACGTATGTCCAAGCCTCGCCATTGCTGATCCATGTGTTGGATACGGAGTAGTATAATGACCTTTGATATTGATAAATCAGTAAGACAGTGAGTATGATGATGTAAATATACAGGGTACGTGAAGAGGATTCAAACTTTTCTACTGAAATTTTCAGTTTGGGTGATTATCTTACTCCATAAATCTTGTTTGCAGTAGCGCTATGACTGTCATGTTTCTAGTTTTTAGACTCATTTCGTATATTTTCCAAAAAAAAAAAAAAAATAAAATAAAATAAAAAAGTTGTTTTCAAACAATGTTATTTTTTCTGGTATCTTCTGTTGTTTTCATTATACTCGGAGTTTGAACAACTGATATTTTCTAGTGAGGACTTGAGTGCTGTTAAAATATAACAGACTCATAAACTGGCTTGTTATTATTTATGTAGAGAAACCCCATATTTATAGAATACGGTTCCAAGTAAATCTAGACTCATAAAGATACTAATTTTCTAATGAAAATAAATCTCTAAATAATATCAAATAACTAATCTCTTAAATATATGAAAAATATATATTCACCAAATATATTTTCAGATCTTCAATCTCTAATAAGTGCTAATAACGTGTACGCCATGACAAAGACCAAAGGAATTAATATATATTGAGGATCCAAAGTGATCTAACTTCAAATATTAACTGTAGTGATATGACTAGAGAATTTATTCCAGATCAGATGAAGGTCAACAAACATGAAACCTTGAATTTGCATTTATCCTAGAAATGGTCATATAAGTTGCTTTTCCATCAACTTTCAGAATTAAAATATGAAAAAAATTGCCGCCAACCCCCTATATAGTGTGGTTTTTGCGAAAAATCCCCCCTATAAAAAAAAAAGTTGTAAGGAACCCCCCTATATGACAAAAACGTTTTAGTAAACCTCCCCTCCGACGAGTTTTTGAATTTTCCGGTGAATTTATATTTTATTTGACCGTTTTGCCCCTCTCTAATATATCTACCATTTCCCCATTTTTTCCTTCCAAACGTGCAAAAAATATTAGAAAAGAAAAGGAAAAAAAAAACATTGAACCCAAACAAGAGAGAGATTGAGGGAATGAGAGGGATTTCAAAGGCGGGAACAGTGGATGTGTTAGTTGCAATGAATGATAATGAGGTAAAATAAGAGGAAATGGTAGATAATATTAGAGAGGGGCAAAACTGTCCAGAAAAATAGAACATAATCGGAAAATTTAAAAACTCACCAGAGAGGGGGTTTACTAAAACGTTTTTGTCATATAGGGGGTTCCTTACAACTTTTTTTTTTTATAGGGGGTTTTTTCACAAAAACCACACTATATAGGAGGGTTGGCGACAATTTTTTCTTAAAATATACAACTCAAGTCTAGTACAGGACTAATCTAGGGTAGTAAACTGAGGATTCTTCAAAGCATTTATAATCAAAGAGTCAGTCAATGATCCCGTAGCATTCTCAGCCTTAACAGCCTGGTGAGGATTCTTAAGTCTCATCGAATTTTACTCGATAACTCTTGGAAACCAAAACACACATTTTAGAAGCAAACATAAGAAAGAAAAAGCTAGCAATGAAAGCTTCCTGTATTTTCTCTGTAACTGTGAGGTTCTCTAACTTTATTATCTTCACCATGATCCTAATAATCATGTGTGATGCTAATATGGCAATGAGTCAGACTAATTCCAGTCAAGAGCGAAGCCTAAGGATTGCAATTCCGGTGACTGACTTCAAAGAGTTTGTAAGCTTCCATTATGATAGCAGCACTGGGGAACCAAGCTTTGGTGGTTTCTCAATCGAAGTCTTCAGAGCCGTTATGAATAATGCACTCCCCAACCAAAATTACACTTTCATTCCCTTTTCTAGACCAGACGGCAGCATGAATGGCACCTATAATGACATGCTTCAGGCGGTTTTCTCTCAGGTGTGTTTTCATCAGTTATAACTATACTTGTTTGTAAGCTTAACTAGCTATAACTATACTTGTTTGTAAGCTTAACTAATAGCACTCTGACCCTATATATGCATTGCGAGTAGGAGTATGACGGAGCAGTGGGGGACATTGAGATAACATATGAAAGGACAGAGTGGGTTGATTTTACCCTGCCTTATTCGGAGACGGGAGTATCGATGTTGGTTCCAATGAATCCACGGTCAACCAGAAGCACAAAAATCTCTTTGAGGCCCCTCATCAAGGGTTTGGTAATTGCTATGCTTGTGTTTTGCTTCATCAGTGCACTTGTCTTTTGGTTTGTTGAATTCAAAAATGACACACGTGCTGGACGATTACTGCCACAACCTTTAGCTGCCAATCCACAAGAACACCACATAAATAGTATTGAGAAATGGCGGAGTAAGTAGCCTGTATATAACTTTGTAACCCCACAGTATACATGAATCATAGTGAGTACTGTTTAATTATTCTAACCATCTGGCCTTGTCTACTTTGATCTTTGGTGTAAATTTATTTGTAGGGGAGATGTTGAGAGCTATAATACATACAAGGCTTGTGATGGTAATTTGTTTTCTGGTGCTGTTATTCTTAACATCTTGCTATACTGCAAGCTTAACCTCATTGCTGACAGCACAACGCGGAAAAAGGGTCCCAAACATAAGCCTATACCAACTCTTAAGAAATGGAGAAAATGTGGGCTACCAAAGTGGATCCTTTGTCTATGGCCTGCTAAACCAAACAGGCTTTCCACCAAATCAATTAAAGTCTTACAGTTCACAAAAGGAAATGCTTGATTTGCTGTCCAATGGAACCGCACAAGGTGGCGTTGCTGCTGTCGTCGATGAAATTCCTTTCCTTAAGCTAGTCCTGGCAGTATATTGCAACACTTATGCCCTCGTCCCTTCAGTCAGTGTACTTGCTGACGGATTTGGATTTGTAACNCTCTCTCTCTCTCTCTCTCTCTCTCTTATAATTCAGTATACAGAAGCTAAGCTACACCTTATACCTTTTTCTCATTGCATGGATAATGTAGGCTTTTCCCAGACAATCTACCTTAGTACGTGAAATCTCTAAAGGAATCTTAGGTGTGATCAACAATGATGAATTGAAAAAGATTCAAGATAAGGCCCTCGGTGATCTGGAAACATGCCAATTGGACCCCAACATTATTGGTGCTGATCCCAATCTTCTGGACTATGATACTTCATGGATCTTGTTTGCTGGTGCCTTAGGTGTGTCAATTCTTGTGATTATATTGTATGTTGTGTATTTCGGAACTGTATGTGGTATTAGGAAGAGAGCTGTTGCCTACCCATGCTACCTATTATGAGTGAAAGTAAAGCAAAGAGAGACGCAACACATCGACAAATAAAGCAAAGTTCAACATGCATGCCTCTTCTGTATGTGTTCCAGCAAAGATCTATATGCATAGATTTTCATTTCTCTGAGTGATTTGTGTGTATGCCCAAGCCCCTTAATGCATGCGTTACTGTGCATGGTCTGGGACTGCGGAGCATGGTATGATCATAGATTTTCATTATTTATAGATCAGCAAGTGTGAGACTGTATATGTATACAAAGGCAAGGATGATCCTAACATTGGTATTGAATACAGTATATATCTAAATTTTTCAGTTTGGATAATGATCTATCTCATGAATTGGTGACAGAATTTTATTTATTTTTTTTTTTTACTTTTTTTTGGAGGGGGTGGTTTCCCCAGCCTCCACCCTGCCCTCCCTAGCTCTTCACCCCCATTCACTCCGAATAAATCGGTGCCCAGAATCGCTGCCAGTTTCGAGGAATTCAGTGGGTTAGTTCCCTCCTGCAGTCCTGCTGCTCCACAGCCCATCGCAGCAGCTTCTGAGAGAAAAACAATTTCTGACCGGGTGTCTTTCAGGTGCCTCACTCCACCCTCCACCTTCCCCATCATCTGCTGCTATGAAACACGTTTCATGGTGCAACAAGCATCTGTGCTCTGAGTTTCGAGAAGACATTATTGGCTATGCAGTTACGATTAGCAATCCTCTTCAAAATTTGAACATCTTTTATGGAGTATGTATTGTTAAACTATCAACCTCATAGTTATGATAAGTTTTATCACTGAGATCCAAACTTCCTGGCAGTGATGTGCATCTCATATGGAATATATATTGTTACGAGTAGTTCTGATGGACACGAAAATGCACCTGGTTCTGCCAAAAACTCGCTTTTTCATTTGATGTTTCTATCTCAAACTAGTTACATCGACGAGACAACAAAATTACACCTCTAGAAAAGAATTGA
>BSSO01005750.1:0-12757 GCA_030267885.1 Mesembryanthemum crystallinum | reverse complement strand
CGCACGGCCTCGGGTATTCCACGAATAAATTCGTGTAGGTGCTCCCCAGGAGGCTCGAACTCGTGACCTGGTGTATAAGCCAAAGCTTGTTTACCAATGGGCCAACACCTCTTGGGTTGATTATAATAAGAGTAATTAAATGCAAAAGATTTATTCACATAAATCCAACGGTGTTGATTAAAATTTTTAATGGCCATCATTAAGTGGAGGCCATTGTAAAATTTTCTATGATTATTTATTGCCTATATAATCAGCCGTGGGTGTTAAATGTATTTGTCCATTCTCTCCTCCCCTCTTCCTTGCTCTAGTTCTTGTTTAACCATTGTAACTCCAACTTTTTATGGCCACATGAGCAGGGTCGTTCCTGACTTTTTGTAGGCCCTAGGGCGAATTAAATATAAGGGCCCCTAATTTTTTTTTTTCGTGTTAAATCTTATTAATCACAATAATTTTGGAAATTAACTCAAGTCCAAAAAAAAAAAAAAAAAAAAATACAAAACACAAAAGCAACAAAAATTTTGTCAAAATATATAATAAATGTGCCAACTAGAACTCAAACCACAAACCTAATGGATAGTAATTTCCTCCGTCCCTTATCCACTCAACCAATTACAAATTCTTGTAGATAATTACAAGATAATAAATTTATTTTTTCTACCAACAACAGAACTTAATGACTTTCGTATTTTCTTGGGCCCCCTTCGAATTTGGGCCTTGGGCAGTTGAGCCCCCTGCCCACCCCTCGGGCCGCCCCTGCATATGAGCTACAGTATGAATAAGAATAAACCTCATTGCTTGACAATTGAAAAGTCCATTCATTAGTTTGAAGCATTAAAAGTAGCTTTTTCATTGCCAACAGATTGCCATACTGCTTATGAAGAGAAACTAAAGTACAAAAAGGCAAGACAGTACACTATGAGTGTGTTTATTTCACCTAACCAAATCCCATTTCAGGTCCTTTTGTTTAGCTCACTTTAGTTCCAGGTCTTTCTATTCATGCCATGCAATTTTTCTCTCACAAATAACTATTCATTCAACTCAATTCAATTCAATTCAGCTCGTTCAGTTTTGCTAATTTCAAACGACTTGAACACACCCTAACACTAGGAGAGAGATACTACATGACAAAAATCATCATGGTTGCATTAATGCCAGGATAGAGAAAATTGAAGGGATTCCATGTTATCATCCATTCATCTATGCATCTTGCTGCTGAGCATATTGAACTAGGAGCAACACTTTCTCAACGAGTTCATGATTAACCGTCCTCAAAGCCTAAATGGAGCTAATTATCTCTCCATAACTTATCCTTACCAATATCTAGCAACTTGTACTGATTTCCATCATCAGCTTTCATGATCTCTACCATGCATAATTGTAGAGTCAAGAAAACATGATTAAATTTATCACTCGAGAGCTCATTATAAGACTTCTCCACAATAGTTATAAGTTGATCAGTTGTGTTGGGATCTTCTTGATGTTGCAAAGATTGGTTTGCCCTAAAAAAACCAAGATCATGAGCATTCAAATCCGGACTATTAGAAGATTGAAATTTCAGTTTAATGTCAAAACCGTTCATTTGAGCAGCATCCATGAATGCCATATAGTCTTCTTTAGTGTGAGCCTTATCGTTGTCTTGTTGAAAGAAAATCCTTTGGACCATCCAATGGCCACTTTGCTTGTATTATCAGCAAAACATTGTTAATCAAGAATGATCGACTAACCTCCTTTGATCACCTCCTTTGTCACAAATATTATTGGTTTTATTTCCAATGTTCTGACTCTTCTATTCTTACTGTCGTGTTTAACATGTTCTTAGTATTCAAGTGCAAAAATTCCAATTTTTCCATCGAACACTTCATTTTTAATGGTAACAAAACGAGGACGAGCTACAGTGGTTAAAAACATGATTTTAGGAATTAAAATTATACTTTTGCATGAACAGTTTGGTTCGACTTCATTGGGAGAATGTAGTACCTCTTTGTTTCTCGATCTAGAGACGTAAAAAAAACCACTTTTCATTAATATGGACATAATCAAGCATATAAAAAAACCTTAGGTGCCGATAAAGAAAATTTGACCTGATCACAGACGGGCTAACCCGAAAGTCCAGCTTGCGCAACCCAAAATTTGGATGGGTGGCCTGGCCTTTAAGACCTTTGGTGATGAGTTCTAGGCCTTGAGTGGTGGCTTTACCTTCATATCGGGTCATATTCTTTCTTTTACTTAGTCTTAAGCACATCCAGACACAAACCCTTAAAGTTAAACACCTTAATTCCAGAATTTTAGCACTTGTTCAATCCCGCTACGCATCAGATAGTATCAGAGTTTTGGTTATTCTTTTGAACATATGTCTTACTAGTTCACTTGACTAATCATGTATAGAGGAGTGCTCAATGAGATAACTGATGATAACAGGAGAGATAGGCAGATTAGGAACTTCCAAGGGGCTTCGATGAGGTCACCACCATCTTACAACAATTATGGCCTCGAATTAATAGAAGGGGCAACCATACACCCCAACGCTCACTACATGCTAGTAGTGACCATAAAGATTTTGATGGAGAAAGAGGTTCAGCAATGGAGAGATGATGATAGAGGCCTTAAACTTGATATTCTGGAATATGATGAGCGTCTTGATCTCGAGACGTTCCCTGATTGGTAAGGTCAATTGAGCGTGTTTTGGATTATAAGGAGTATGATGATTGTAAAAAGTTTAAAGTGGCTATCTTTAAACTTACAAAATATGCTTCCTTGTGGTATAAAAATCTGAAAAAAATGAGAGGCGTAGAGAGGGAAAAGATAAGATTGATTCATAGGAGAAATTAAAGAAACATCTCAATAAAAGATTTCTACCTATGGAGTATGAGCAAGATGTTTATTTAAGAATGACATCCTTGAAGCAAGGGAGTATGCCCGTGGAGGAGTATATTAATGAGTTTGAGCGCATGGATATGATTTGTGATGTTCAAGAGAAACCGGCGCAAAAGATGGCAAGATTTGTTGGTGGTTTAAATGCTGGTGTATCCGAAATGGTTGAACTTCAGCCATATTGGACCTTTGAGGTGGTTTGCAAACTTGCCATGAAGTATAAGAAGCAAGTGAAGGCGAGAAAGAGTTCTTCCAGAACCTATGCTAAGGGGTCCACTTTCTTTAAATTTGGAAATTCCAAATCTGATCCAGAATTAAAGAAAGAGGTGGATAAGGGCAAAGGCAAAGGGATAAGGGAAGAAACCACAAAAAGTGTTTCAAGTGTCAAGGATATAGACACTACAAATATGAATGCAGCACAAATAGGGTGATGACCTTGAAAGAAACTCAAGAGATTGATGAGATGGAGGCGTCTCGTAAACGAGAGAAGAATGCCTTCGAGAAGGATGAGGTAATTGCACAACTTGATGAGCATGGTGATATTCTTATGATAATAAGAGCTCTTCACTCTCTATCGATGTCCCTATAAGTTGGGCAAAGGGAACAAATCGTCCAAACAAGGTGCACCATCCAAGGGAAGCTTTATAACCTTATAATGGATGGAGGGAGCTGCACAAATGTCACCGCAACAACTTTGATGGAGAAGATAAATATGCCAACTAAAAGTTATCCCAAACCATTCAAGTTACAATGGTTGAGCAAGGGAAATGATTTAAAGGTTAATAAGCAAGCCTTAATTTCGTTTTTCATTGGAAAGAACTACCATGATTTTGTTTGGTGTGATGTAATTCCTATAAATGCTTGTCATGTTTTATTCAGGAGGCCTTGGCAATTTGATAGATGTGTTGTTCGTGATAGAAAAAAGAATGTTAATACCCTTGAGAAAGATAAAAAGAAAGTTACCTTAACCCCGCTATCTCCATCCAAAATCAACCCATTGGGAGTGAGAGAAAAGAGTCATGAGAGTTTGTTTATGAGTGAAACACAAATTGGAAGGTAATCATCCACAAAACATCCCGTTTATGTTTATATTGTAAAAGAGTTCAATCTTATTGTGGAGACACTTTAAATTCTCTTATTCAACCTTTGATTGAGGGGTTTAAGAATGTATTTCCAAAAGAGTTACCCCCAATACTTCCACCATTAAGAGGAATAGAGCACCAAATTGATTTTGTACTCAGTACACAATTGGCCAACAAAACCAACTTATAGATGTAACCCCAATGAGACAAAGGCAAATTGAGGAGTTGATACATATGGGTTATGTGAGAGAAAGTATCAGTCCTTGTTCTCTTCCAGTCTTGCATGTACCTAAAAGGGATGGAACATGGAGAATTTGTGTGATATCCGAGTTGTGAACAACATTACAATTAAGTATAGGTTTCTTATACCTAGACTTGATGTCATGCTTGATGAGCTACGTGGTGCAATGGTGTTCTCAAAAGTTGCCTTGAGAAGTGGGTACCATCAGATTAGGATGCAAGAGGGTGATGAATGGAAAACAGCTTTCAAGACGAAACATGGGTTGTATGAGTGGCTTGTTATGCCATTTGGTCTTTCTAATGCTCCTAGCACTTGTATGCGTCTCATAAATAAAGTGTTGAGGGATTTTCTTGGCAAGTTCGTGGTCGTATACTTTGATGATATCTGGATATATAGAAAGAGTGAGGAAGAGCATCTACAACACTTGAAATCTGTTTTAAAGACTTTGAGGCAACAAAAGCTCTATGGCAAGCTGGAAAAATGCTCTTTCATGGTCCCTAGTGTTACTTTGTTGGGTTATGTGGTGTCTAAGGATGGTGTTTCAATAGATCTATCAAAGGTAAAAGCAATAAAAACCTGACTAACTCCAAAAAATCAATTTTGGAGATATGTAGTTTTCATGGTTTGGCTTCGTTTTATCAAATATTTGTGAAGAATTTCAGCACCTTGTTGAGTCCCATTACTAAGTGATTGAAGAAGAGGGGTTTTGAGTGGACAAATGCTGCCCAAAAGGCCTTTGAACAGATCAAGGAGAAGCTATGTAAAGCATCCATCTTAGCCCTTCCAGGTTTTTATCAACCTTTTGAAGTTGAGTGCAATGCGAGGGGTTGTGGAATTGGAACTGTTCTAGTGCAAGAAGACAACCCTATTGCTTATTTTAGCGAAAAATTGAGTGGCTCTAGACTCAATTAATCAACATATGACAAGGAGTTCTATGCTACGGCGCGAGCGTTGGATCAATGGAGTCATTACTTGAGGCCCAAGCCTTTTGTTCTACATTATGATCATGAGGCCCTCAAATACATTCATGAGCAACACAAGCTGAATGCGAGGCTTGCAAAATGGGTTGAATTCCTTTAATCATTCAACTCTTCTTCAAGGTACAAAGCTAGAAAAATAAATGTGGTGGCAGATGCATTATCTAGAAGATACTCTATGCTAGCCGTGCTTAATTCTATGCTCTTGGGGTTTGAGTTCATGAAGGAGTTGTACAAAGAAGATTCTGATTTCTCTACTTTGATTGATGAGTGCAAAAATGGAGTCCATAGTGCTTATTCCATGCAAGAAGATTTTCTCTTCAAAGAAAACAAACTTTGTGTTCCTAAGAGTTCATTTTGAGAGTTTTTGGTTCGAGAAACTCATGGTGGTGGACTTGCTGGTCATTTTGTCTTATACAAAAAACTCTTGAGATCTTACAAGAGCACTTTTATTGGCCAAAAGATGATGGGAGATGTGCAAGAACTTGTGGGGAGATGTGCTACATGTCAACGAGCTAAGAGTCATTTTCATAAAGGTTTGTACACACCCTTGCCAGTACCAATTCAGCCTTGGGATGATGTGAACATGGATTTTATTGTTGGTTTGCCTCACACTCAAAGGGGTAAGGATGCAATTCATTCCTTTTCATAAAGCCGATGATGCCTCAAATGTGCTGATCTTTACTACAAGGAGGTGGTTCGTTTACATGGTGCTCCAAACACCATTTATTGTTTCTGATCAAGAAACCAAGTTCCTTAGCTATTTGTGGAAAACTCTTTGGAGATTGGTTGGTACCAACCTTCTATTTAGTACTTTCCACCATCCCCAAATTGATGGGTAAAATGAAGTTACTAATAGAACACTTGGCACTTTGCTTAGATGACTTGTGAGCAAGACTATCAAGGATTGGGACTTAAAGTTGGCACATGCTGAGTTTGCCTACAATAGGACCCCTAAATATGCTACTAGGTGTTTTCCATTTGAGGTGGTATATGGTGTGAATCCTTACTTGCCAATTGACTTGGTTCATGTTCCTAAAAAGGAACAAGTTAATTATGATGTAAGGTTTAAGTGGAGACTATGAAGAAGCTGCATGATCAAGTTCGAGCTAAAATTGAGAAAGCAAAAGAGTTGTACAAAGCACGAGCAAACAAGCACCGCAATCAAGTTGAGTTTTAACCTATAGATCTTGTTTGGTTACACTTGAGGAAAGAAAGATTTCGATTCTAGCAAAAGGAAGAATAAGTTGATGCCTCGAGTTGATGGTCCATTCAATTTGGAGAAACAAGTTGGGGATAGTGCATACAAGCTGGAATGGCTCGAAGAATTTGGAGTTTCTGCAACTTTCAATGTTGGTGATCTTTCTCCTTACTTAGATGATAAGAATATGCAAGATTTAAGGACAAATCCTTTTGAAGAAAAGGAGAATGATGCAGGAGCAATTCAAGATGTTTAAAATAGCCCAATTGCACTTAGAGACAATCTTGGAATTGAGCCAATTCATGGAGTTTGTCTTGGGCTTACCCTTCTTACTTGGGTTCATTATAAGTCCATATGACATGGATACTAGTCATGGTTGTGATTAGAGGCGGCAAAACCCGACCCGACCCGAGATATCTGACCCGATCCGTCCAATACCCGAGCCACCCGACACCCGAAAATATATCAAAATAGTATTATTCGAAACCGACTCGATCCGATCCGATCTAACCCGATATCTGATTTGACCCGATAACCGAATTGAACAAACCTGATAACATTTGACCCAAAGTTGACCCGAAACCGAAATTGACCCGAACCGAAGTCTATCCGATACTCGAATACTTTGAATTTATGAGTTTTAAACTAATAAAATATGATTATTACTTAATAAAGTTTACATAAATCAAAATTCCATATATATTGGCTTTATAAACCGTAAAACTTAAACTTAATTCATATTAGTATGACCTAAATTCGATTTAATTCAAAACCCGTGTCAATCGTAACACGAACTAACCCGACCCATGTTAATCCGAAACCCGAAATAACCCGACCTGAGTTGACTCGAAACCCGACATTAGCAAGAACCTGATTCAACCCAACTCGACCCAACCCGAACCGTATAATATTGTGACCCAAATTAACCCGAACCGATAATGACCCGAAACCGAAATGACCCGACCCACCCGATTGCCACCTCTAGTTGTGATTCATCATAGGAAAATCAAGAGAATAAAGTTAGAAGTCAGATTTGCAATTTAAGAGTTATTTTGGAGTGTTTTGGGCAAATTCGATACATCTAATTTGTTTTTTTTTTTTTTCTTTCCATGTAGCTTTCCCGTGGTCAATATGACTTGATTCATTATGTTTTGGTTAAATAAAAGTCAATTTAATTAGTAGGAGCTGAATGCATTAGTTTCATTATCTCAAATTCATGTATTAGCTCTACAGTAGGTTGATTGCACTTCGTTTTATTTCTGAAGAACTTTACAGCTTTTATTTGATTGTTCTTATATCAACGCTGATTATTTGACTTGTAAAGAGCCATTGTCTACATAAAGGACATCCATGAATGGAAAGAAATCAGACTTGTTAAATGAATATTACTTTGTACATCAAGAATTAAATCTTGTTCTCTTTAGAGTTAATTTGTTAGGTTAGTGAGACGAGTGAATTCTTTATCCTTGGGTTGAGTGGCCTAGCCTTTAAGACCTTTGGTGGTGAGTTTCTTGCCTTGAGTGGTGGCTTTGCCTTTATCTGAGGTCACATCCTTCCTTTTACTACGCCTTAAACTTATCCAAACATAAACCCTTAAAAATAAACACCTTAATTCCAGAATATTAGTACGTGTTCAATCTCGCTACACATCAGTAATCGAGTCCATGTCAGTTTTTCCTGGTCTAGGAGATTCTAGGTTTTGTTTAAATGGGAGGGGTGGCAGAGTGTCACACCCCAAAATCACTAATCTCGAATTTAGGAAAAGCGACTAATGAATCTTGGTGTTGACCGCCACATTCAACCCAAGGGTCAAATGTTAAGGCTAATTTAAAGAGCAAACATAATTAATAAAACAAATCATCTTGTCTAAACATGAGAATTAGGCGAAATTCATAATTAACCAAAATACTAGACTTATTACAATGACATCAAACATCGCCACAAATCCATAGCTCAAAACAATATCCAAACGTCGTCTTAATAAAGCCCACTAGGTGTATCCCTCAACTAGCGCAAAACATCGATGCTCCATACCTCGATCAACCTGGAACAAGAGCGTTCCAGCCACACAGGGAAAACAGAAATTCATAACATCAGTACAAATTGAGTAAGGCATCCAAACTCCGTAAAATTCATAAAACACACTCTTGAAAGTGGATTTGTTTATTTCGAAATTCATTTTCTGTGCACATAACCATAAATTCATTTGGAATAATTCCCATAAGTGTGACAATCAATTAACACATAAGAAGTGTTGTCTTTAGAGAAATAAGAGAGCCCACTAGTCGGTAGCTATATACCACGACACTATTGAATAATAAATAGAGCAGTAGAGCGCTCAAACTTTGGTTTGTATGATGAGTAGATTCTAGACATGGACTTATAGACTGAAGGTATGCATACCACCCTACGCACTCATACGCACGAGTTAGGGCTTTGGGGATCGCCATCCCTGTCCATCTTTATCGGTCTTGAATAGTCGGATTTTGGGCACAACCCTAGTGATGACCCTTTGGGTTTACACTTTGATAAAGATGCTCTGTTTACTCCCTTTGGCCTAAAGGAGTCTTATTCTCTTTATTAATCAATTTCAAGTAATTCCATATGCAGGAAAAGAGTTATATCGGAAACTCAAAACTATTATAAGTCAAACACAAGAAACGAGACCGCTCTATCATAACATAATAGTTCATGCTATTGAGTATAAAAATCAACAAAGTTTCGGCTACCATGCGAAGATATATAAACTCAAATCATAAGTTCTTAATCATATAACTGAATGATCTTTCATGTAACAACATATGGTCTCATGACCGCATGTGGATGACCATCAATAAATTCAACATGCTAAAAGTGACATGACAATCAATTTTTGAAGAGAATATTTTACCATGGAATTGATTATCCAAACATGCCATTAATTAATTTAGCACATAGCTTATGCTATACAATTAATTCGAAAACATGACACTAGAATATTATAAATCATGCAACGGATTTATAAGAGAGACATGATCAATACCTTGAAAACGCTCCGAAACGAAGTAAAGTTGTTAGCACGAAGGTCCTAAATCGATCACACGGGATTTGCTACATAAAAGAGTAATTCTTAATTAGTAAAGGAATTGGAAATCTAAATAATTAAGAAAATGGGAGAACTTCAGTGATATAGTACAGAAAGCTTAGAAACATGAAGTGCAAGGAGTTCCCATGTATAAACTGGTGATGAAGCTGAAAAAACTCAAAGGTGAGTTCAAAGAAATGAATAAGAAGAATGGTAGTGATATAGAGAAAAGAGCTGCAAAGGATCTCGAACACTTCCAACAATGTCAAACTTCACTCCATCAGGACCCTACTAATGCTCAGCTAGCTGACATCGAAAAATAAGCAGTAGAGGGCTACAGAAAACTCAATGCACCAAAGAACAGCTTCTTACATCAAAGAAGCAAAATGCATTGGTTCCAAGAGGGTGATGCTAACACTGCATATTTCCACAGTAGCATAAAACAAAGAAGGCAGCACAACAATATCTACAGCATTCAGGATCTTAGTGGAACAACTCATGATACTCCAGCTCAGGTGGTGGACTGTTTTATTGAATTCTACCAGAAGCTTCTGGGATCATCCACTTCCAGAAACCATGTAAATGTGGGGGTAGTACAGAACAACAAGCTCATCGCAAATGCAGAACAAAACTCTCTGCAAGGAAGTAACAATGGAGGAAGCCCAGTCTGCTCTATTCTCCATACCGGGTAACAAAGCACCAGGCCTTGATGGTTACAGCTCCCAATTCTTTAAGGATGCATGGGAGGTAATTGCTAATGATTTCTATAATGCAATTAATGATTTCTTTGTGCATGGTAGACTTTTGAAGCAGATAAATACTACTCTGCTTGTTATAATTCCAAAACAACCTCATGCTACTTCTGTAAATGACTTTAGGCCTATAGCTTGTTGCTCAGTAATTTATAAAGTCATTTCTAAGGTTTTGTGTAATAGGATTAGATCAGTTCTTCCACATATCATCTCGGAAGTGCAGGGAGCCTTTGCAGAGGGAAGGTCAATTCTTCAAAATATATTGATCTGCCAAGATATTGTGGCTCTCTACAACAGAAAAGCAAGCTCCCCCAGATGCCTCATCAAACTTGATCTCAAGAAAGCCTACTGTTAGGAGTTTATTTAACCTCAAGCGCACGGTATCGTTGCACCAACGGGTCGATCACAGGGAAGCGGGATCAAATACTAGTTCTCTCTAGTGTGCGTTATCTAAGTTGATCGAATATGGATTTTGTTCTAACAATTGTCTAAAAACAATTAAGTCAATTAACAAGAACCAATGAAATAAGGAATACGGGACTAGGCTACATTACTACGGGACTAGGCTACATTACTACTACGACATACCCTTACGAACAGTTAACCCTCCAATGATTATTGATTTAGTTTCAAGTGAGCGACTTCAACTCAACAAAGAAATCAATCCCTCTTTCAAGGCAATTGATACATCCTAACAAAACTCAAGACCTATTTTCATGGCTTGAACCAATTAGAAAATATTCAGAACAAGAAGTCAAATGCCCAATTGCAATATTCTCTATTTTCATGACAATACCACAATCATCACCCTTGAACTCTAGAAATCGAATCCAATTTTCGTTGTAACTCAATTCAAGTAGATAACAATCACTCTCTCAAGCAATTATCGAATTAGAAACAATCATGGGCGAAATATAAAATCAACAATCAACAATCATTGGGAAGGGGGATTAATCAATCACAAGAAACCATAGTAGGCTTTACCCAATCCCAGATTATGAAATTAAACTACCATAATCAAAGAGAGAATCAACATCTCCATTGAAATCAATATAAACATTCAAATAGAGAAAGAGAAAAGAAAAGGCAAAGAACTTAGTCTTGATTGACGAAAATGAGTGCGAAATTGTAGAATCTCCAACGATCCGATAAAACTTGCTAATCTACTCTAATTCTACTCTAGAGTTTTTTTTGGAAATGTAATACTAAAAAGTTAGAATGAAGAATGATCCCTAAAAATGACTCTAAACAAGGAGTTTTAGAGTAATGGAAGACTAAAGGCCACAAAACAAAAAGGCCTTGTAGAGACAGTGCGAGGCCGCGCACGAATCAGCGTGTCCACGCGCCATTAGTTACACAAATAAGCTGAGATTTTGCCCTTCGTGCAAGCCCACGCACGATGTCGCGTGCCCACTAGCCTTTTCTTGCACATTCGACTCCAAATTTGGACCTACAAGACACGTGAGAGTACAAAACATACCCAAAGTAGTGAAATGTTTTAAAGTACTCTAAAGTAGCCTAAAACTAAGCAATCTTTATCAGAATTAGGCTAGGATGAGTGCAATAGGATAACTAAAACACTACAAAATAAGCACCCATCACCTACAATTCAATAGAGTGGAAATTTGTATAAGAAATGCTCATAGCTCTCCAATTTGATAAGAAGATTATTGGCTGGAGTATGTGTTGTGTCACTTCCCCTTATTACTCTCTTGTGATCAATGGAGGACAACATGGATTCTTTGCTAGTAAGAAAGGATTAAGGCAAGGTGATCCACTCTTTCCTCTCCTATTTGTCATCTGCATGGAGTACTTGACCAGGTATGATAATTTAGTTTGTTAGATAATTTTTGCCCTGCGACTGATTAGCTTAGATAATCGAATACGTGGTATTTGGTACTTGGAACCGTCACGCCCTGTGGATTCGATACTCTTTATACTACTTCGATACTCCCGTACACTTGCGGGGTTATCAATTTTTTGGCGCCGTTGCCGGGGACACCCTCTGAATTCCTTCCTCGAAAAGTGCGACAGCATGAAGGTCAATGGAGTTACTGATGATGCCATTCGCCTTCGTTTGTTGCCGTTCTCTCTTAAGGATAGAGCGAAGGAGTGGTTGAAGAACAATGCAGCAGATTCCTTCACTACATGGGACGACTTGTCCAAGGCCTTCTTGACTCACTTCTTCCCACCCGGAAAGACTGCCAAACTCTGTAACGACATCACTTCCTTCTCCCAATATGATGGAGAATCCTTGTATGAAGCTTGGGAGAGGTACAATGAGTTGCAGAGATCGTGCCCATATCATGGTGTCCCCGACTGGATGATCATTCAAACTTTTTACAATGGCCTTGATCGTGAGCACATGATCTCATTGGATGCTGCCTCTGGTGGAACTATAATGCTGAAAACCATCCCGGGCATGAAGAAGATAATTGAAGAGATGGCCTCGAGCAATTACCATTGGTCCAATGATCGAGCATCATCTAGGAAATGAGGTAAGCTTGATATTGATGTGGTAACTATTCTCACTAGCAAGTTGGATGCTTTGAGTTAAAAATTTGAACAA
>BSSO01005749.1:0-12757 GCA_030267885.1 Mesembryanthemum crystallinum | reverse complement strand
TCCGTTTCTGAAACGTTTCGGAAACGGAAACGCCGTCCCTCTGAGGCGTTTCCGTGCTTCAGAGTTTGTGAGTTATAAGTCATTTAAGTGTTTTGATGATTAGGAGACAAGTGTAGCATATTATTTAGTGGATTAGATATCAGTTTAAAGGCCACATGCATGCTATAATTGCTTTGAAATTCAAGAAAGCGAAACCGTAATTTATGAATTATTTGTACTTTGTTTTTTTTTTTTTTTTTTTTTTTGTCTACTAGCTTCCCTCTATTTTCTTGTGCTTGCAGCATGTTAGTAAGCTTTTGATGAGCCTTAATGATAGGAAAATCGAGCTAGATATCCAGATTTTTAAGATATTTGAGCAAAACCTAGTTTCTCATCATAATCTTTTGACCTGCTGTATCCAGGTCAAAATCGTAATTGTTTACTTGGTTTTGGCCGGGTAAAAAGCTAATAAATTCAATGAAAACTAACTCACGAAGTGGGGATTCAAGGGATAGTAGTTAGCACTGAATGGTATGTGCTTAAAAGGACAATCTTAACATAGTAGTGTAGAATGAATGCCGCTTATGTTTAGCAGTACTAACCTTCAAACTATTCTCTTCTATTGAGGAAACATAAGCTACAAGGAAGATCATACTGAGTCTAATAGTGTAAATGGTGTAAAAGAGTTTCCTCTTTTAGTTCTGTCCTTAATATTTCACATTAGTAGGCCTATAATATGTTGGTTCTGGTAACTATTGCTTTGAGCTTTTAATCAAAATTATATGTTTTCCGAAAGTAATCTAGAGAGCAATGAAGCACCATGACTGTTTGCTCATTGTTTCTGCTTGCTGCTTGCTGCTTGTTGCTGCTGCTGTTCAGTGCTTGCTGCTGCTGGTGCTGATGTTTGGTGCTTGCTAATGCTGCTGTTGCTGTTTGATGTTGCTGCTGTCTTGTAGTTGTTGCTGCTATTGAGCTGTGTTGTTGGTGTTGTTTACTCAAAGCTTTTTGTTGACTTATATTCACATTAGTTGCGGTTCTCTGCCCCATTTACTTCCCTTTTTCATAATTAAATTTCTTTGGTGTTTTTTTTTTTGTTTTTGTGTGTGTGTGTGTGTGTGTGTCTAGATTGGTAGTTTTACTTGTCATCAACTACTCTTATGTGTTAACCTTGTGTGTGTGTGTGTGTCTAGATTGGTAGTTTTACTTGTCATCAACTACTCTTATGTGTTAACCTTGCTGCTATCTTGCTGTGTAGAATAATGCTACAGGTTATGTCGAACTAAAAATATGTGAGGACTGTTATGTGACTTGAATTCATTTTCTCTTAACTTGCCTACTAGCGATTGTTAAAAAATACTTAAGTTATTTTGCCTTCATGCCAGGGGAGGATCACAAGGTATAATAGCCAAGAACAAAGTTTGAAAACAGTTTTTTAGGCTCTACTTTTTAGAGGTGCACACTTGCACATCAGGTATTGTCCAATACAGATCTCTTGGTGATTTCACTGAATTGTGTTAGTTTGTGAATGGAAAATGAGTATGTTTAGATGATTAAAATACAGGTTAAGTCGAACTAAAAATATGTGAGGACTGTTATGTGAGTTTGATTTCATTTTCTCTTAACTTGCCTACTTGCAATTGTTAAAAAATACTTGGGTTATTTTTGCCAGGAGAGGATCACAAGGTATAATAGCCAAGAACAAAGCTTGAGAACAGATTTTTAGGATCTACTTTTCAGAGGTGCACACTTGTACATCAGGTATTGTCCGACCACAGATCTCTTGCTGATTTCACTGATAAACAAGTAAACCTATGTATAGTTTTTATGACGCTTCCCAATTCCCATTCAGCTCTAAACAAGAAGAATTTTTATTGCGATGAAAATTGAAAGATAATGATAGGGCTTGATCGATTTTTTGATTTGAAACCTTCCGTTTTTTGTCAACGCAGTGACTGGTTGCTTGTTGAATTGCAATGGTGTCAATATTCTGTGTTATAGAGGGAGTTTTGAAGTCTTCTGTACTTCTCTTTGATTCCCCTCGATCATGAGTCAATGTCATCCTTTGCGCGTATAACGAGGTACTTCACGGATCCATTCCAAACCGGGGGCTTTTCATTCCCCTTGATCATGAGTCAATGTCATTTTTCGACTCAGTGTCTTCCACACTAGAAGGCACTACAAGCATTGGTCGCACCATTTTAAAGTGGGGGCTCCATCTTCGCCTTCGTGGCACCATTACTCCTCTTGAAAACTTAGCTTTTCGAGGAATACTTGGAATGAAATTTTTTCAAAAATCAAAAGTCATCTATCACTTGGAGTTAGTCTCCCTGAAGTTACATATCTTACATTACACCATGTTTTGAAGTCCGTCTTCCCAACATTGCAGTTTTTTGCATCATTACACCACGGTCGAGTCATGTAGAGCTATGTAGACACCATAATCGGTGCCTCTTGAGTCCTCACCTCGCCCGATGACGATAACAATAGCCGACTTGGAAACTATGAACACCAAAGGCAAGATCTCAACCTTGGCACCTCTCTCGTAAATTTTACCCTCATCTTGTAGCCCTTTCTCTAAGCTTTCCACAACTTCAAACGGCTCCTCAATCAGAGTTCCGGATCAAAAGTTATAAGCATTTGAAGTTTTCAGCCCAAAACCGAGCTTGAATCGGCCCCACGGGTCCATAACCCGATCCGCGACACGCGGAATATTCCCGAAAATCATCTTGACCAATCACACGCGTCAAAAAACGGTCTTCGCATCCCAATTGTACTTAAAATGTACATAAACGCGAGTCGGGCAAAATAGAGCCATTGGTTCGGCGAAGCTCCCACCGGTCAACCGGTGCTAAGACCGGTGAACTGGTGGGCCTCACCGCCAAACCGGTAGTACCACTGCTAGACCGGGTGAGCAGTGCCCGGCAGCCCAGGCAGACATGCCCGGCAGGGCATTTCAGTGCCTGGTTTGCCCGTTTCGTGCCTTTTCATGCCCTTTTGTGCCATTTTATGCCATTTTCTTCCATTTTCCACTTCCTAGCATTATATAAACCCCTTTCCACCTTCATTTTGGGGGAGGGGGGCAAGATCAAGCAAGTCAAATTGATTAGAGGGAATTCCCTACATAATCATGAAAAGGCCAAAGCAAGGTTACTTTGCCCAAATAGAGAGAGGGCTAGCCTAATCTATCTCCATCACTATCCTCCTTCAACCTTCCACCAAAAAATTCATCTCCACTTTCATCCATTTTTAACCATATTCATCCTAACATTCACCCAAGCACCACAAATCACAGCCAAGTACCACAAATCACACCCAAGCACCACAAATCACACCCAAGCACCACAAATCAAACCCAAGCATCACAAAATCAAATATAATTCAAGCACCCACTTTACATCCTTCGAGGATCGATATCTTGCCAAGATCATACTCGAGCAAATAATCCAAGTAGCTATTCCGACTTCCGAGGGCACACTACTTTGGTGGCGATCTCTTTTCCATCATTTTTCTTTTATTTTTCTATTTTGGCATAACATGTTTATTATCATGATTAACTCTTAGATAATATTCATCATGTGATTTGTTGACTTGACTTGTCTCTAGATTTAAATATATCATGCATGAAACAAATCTCATGTTCACTTGGCTAAAACACAATTCTTGGTAGATAATATATGATAAACCACCTAGACATAAACTAGGAATCGGGCTAAAATGTTAAGCATCATGTGAATACAATGACAAATCTTTTGTTCCATTTGAATAAACTTCACATTCCTGAACTCCACTCTCCCATTGAGCCTAAGAAGTTATTCCCCATCCGGGAATGGGGCGCAAAAGCGGCTTGATTATGATATCTCTCTAGATATTCGTGCTCAAGCCCTTTATTAAACGGTTCCATATTACCTAAAATATGGTGGTGTCGTCTTAAGCATAGACCCCCGACTAATAATCGAACGAAACATGATAAACGAGGTCACGACATTTCAAATCATAAAAGCAACCAAGACACCATGCAAACAAGACCCGCTAGCGGTCCATCGCATGCACGCACCATCCATCCAACCCTTTGTGGGGCGCTAAATCTCCCGGGGAGCCACTGTCCATAAGCTCGTGCATAGTCATCATCATAGACATTCAATTGCATTTTAGAACCCTTTATCGCCGCCAAGGCCCATACACATCATGCATCACATCTTGCATGAAGTCAACATCTTATTAGCATCGTGCACCTTCACCGGGTCCGCCCCACACCACACGAGCATTTCATGGGTCCGCCGCACATCACATGAGCACTTCACGGGTCTACCCTATATCATACAAGCACTTATCGGGTCCGTCCCATATTTAATGTACGCTTCACGGTTCTGCCCCGCATCACATTAGTACTTCACGGGTCCGTCCCATATCACATGAACACCTTGGTAGGCCTGTCCCTCTACACCTTTGCACTTTGTCGGGTCCGCCCCATATAGCATAAAACACTTCGTCGGGTCCGCCCCACCTCACACGTGCACCTCCCTCGGGTCCATCCCTTATTGCATCACATTCAAAATGTCTATCCTTAATGTCATCTTATGTTGCAAGGTCCGTCCTTAATATCTTCATGTTATATTCACAAGGTCCGTCCTTAATATTTTCATGTTGCATTAGCAGAAGTCCGTCCTTAGTATCCATGTTACATGCTTTACACTATGTATTCTGTCTCCATGACCTACGCTTTATTTGATACAAAACTTTGTTTCCAATCAAACTTTTTCACCTCCCTTGCTGAATTTTTAAACCCGACTTGGCTCGGTACTTATGAAACAGGTTTTCCAACAAACCTTTTACCTCCCTCGTGGAATTGTAAACCCGACTTGGCTTGGCTCTACAAAACAAGTTTTTTAACAAACTTTTTTACCTCCCTCGTGGAGTTTTAAACCCGATTTGGCTCGGTATTCACAAAACAGTTTTCTAAACTTTTCAGCAGTCTGAGAGAGCGGTAATCCATCTATTCTTTCATTCAACAAATGACAATTTACTTAAACACCAACAGGTTTTTACAACCTTTTCAGCAGTTTGAGAGAATGGCGGTCCATACATTTCTTTCATTCAACAAGTGGCAAGCCACTTTTTTAAAAAAACTCTTTAAGCAGTTTGGGAAAGAGTTGGTCCATCTGTCTCTTCCATTCAATAGGTGATAACTCACTTAAAACCTGATTCAACTCATTATTTGCGAAAACAACATCCCTTTTACCTCCCTAGTGGACCCTTAAAACCGATTAACTCGGCGTTTCATGAAAAACAGGTTTCGAACCTTCCACCCATCAAATCCAAAACCCGATTTTACTCTATTTTCGCAAACAGGGCCAGTTCTAGGGTTTTATGGGCCTCGGGGCAAAGTTAGTATAAGGGGCCCTTAAAGAGTAAAGAAGTTGCTTTTTTTTTTTTTTTGAAATTCTATGAGACTTCATTAATCACCAAAACTATATATCAATACAAATCAAGTCTTAACTTTAGTAAACTGAGATCTAATAGTAACAAAAATATTCTACATCTTAAAGACCTTTAAAATGATAATGCTTCTAGCCACAAACTCGAAAATTGAACATCTAACATTGCTAGATGCACCACCAGCAAACAACAATACACCTAGAACATGAGCAGCTACACAACACTGGCAGCAGAGGCAGCAAGCAGCAAACAACCATAGTGGCAACAAGCAACAAGCAACAAGCAGTGAGCAAACATTAACAAAGGCGATCCCGAACAACAAAAAAAATAAAGTAATTGTACCATACTCAGGTATATGTATATACTATTATAAAGTGAATGATTGCACCAAATTCTACTAATTTCTTTCTTAAAAATCACACAAATGTAAATTCTTACATCAAATTGGGGAATCGACAAACAGACAGGATATTTCATATGACCATATTGTAATAGAATTACCACTTAACTCTATAGTTCCACCAAACAACACCAATAATGATTGCAAAAAACAAAAAAGAAGTAGCGAGATTCAAACAAATTGGGCAAATGAAAGGGAATTTGGAGGCTAAGGCCTGGGTACCTGTGGTGTAAGGATATGTGATGCCCACTAGCAGCATACAATGTGATGCAATTTTTTTTTGGCAATTAAAAGAAATTTTATTAATTACCAAATAGAGTTTAATACAATATAACTATAAACCTAAGTCATACTAGCCTATCATATATCTAGCATCAGTGGTGGAACCACACTCACATTCTAGGAAGGGTTGCATGGTCCACCTGCATCATTTGCTTATGATAGGCACCAACAAGCCAAAACAATTCTCAAACAGACTCATTATAATCACAAACTATCAAGATATTCTCCTATCTTCTTAAAATTATGTCCTCTAATACAAGTAGCGAGCTGTATTTCACTAATGAGGTGCTGTTGAGTCCTTTGGGTGTCTTGAAAGATCCTACAATTTCGATCCAGCCAAATGGTGTAGATACTCTGTGCAAAGGCAATCACCATTGCTCCAGCTTTCCTTGTGCTTCTTCTTGCCAATTTACACATGAATCTTCATTCCTCTTCCCAATAGACTGCACTTTAATTGATGTTGAGCCACTTCTTGATATTCCTTAAAATATCACCTGTAACTGAACAATCAAAGAAAACATGAGGAATATCTTCATTCTCTTGACCACAGAATATGCATAGAGGATCCAGTTGCATCCCACATTTATTAAGGGCAGTTTCGGTTCTCAGTCTATTATGAAGAGTGAGCCAAAGGATGAAAGCTGTCTTAGGAGTAGGAAGGTTTAAGCAAGCCAGACTCTTCCATTGAACATTAGGGACAGGTCATCTGATCTTCTTGTAGGCAACCTTTATGGAGAACTTGCCCTGTTTCAGCACTTCTTTCCAGTCACCAAGTATAACTCTAAATTTCCTCATATGGAATATCTTTTGTATAATCCATGAAGCTTGAGATGGAGCTTCCATGGACCATATATATATTTTGACAATGAAATAACTGTGCACCCAAATAATCCACAATGTATCTTTTTTTTTAGACTAGAATTTTAATTAAAAAATCTCACCAACAAAAGAATGAAATCTAAAACAACTCACTGATTAAATGAGAGTGAATGCACAATTCTCTCACCTAAATGATATTTGTGTTCATGGAGATGGGATTGAAAAAATTGTATATTTAGCAACAAATTGCAGCGGGGGTTTTATAATTCTAGAACTGAGCATTGATATATTATTGCCATTAATCTCTCCTTCCGTCGAGAATTTGACTGGGGCTGGGAAATTGGCTTGATGGGAGGAGAATTCCAAGAGCTAAGCCTTTGCATTTGCCGTTTGCAATCACTATGCCATGATTGTCGATAGTGAGAGAGTGAGGTTTTTTTCTTTTCTTTTTTTTTTCTTTAATATCAAAGCAGCGTATAACTGACCAAGTGTTGGGCCCCTGATTTGCTTGGGCAGTTGCCCTTGTTGCTTAGCCAAGGGCCGGCCCTGTTTTTTGCAACCAGGCTTTCCGACAAACCTTTTCATTAGTATGAGAGAATCAAATCCAATTTGTTCCTTTCATTCAACAGGTGGCTATCGATCTTAACACACGTTAAATCCAATTTTGCTCATTATTCGCAAAACAGGTTTTTTGAGAAACCTTTTCAGCAATTTGATAGAACGGGTTACCATCCGTTCCACTCATTCAACAGGCAACCTCTCACCTTAACACACATTGAAACCCGAGTTGACTCGGTATCCCCGAAAGCAGATTTTTCTACAAACCTTTTCAGCAGTTTTATAGGACGAAATCCAATTTGTTTCTCTCATTCAACAAACGATCATCCGTCTTAACACACATGTCCCTCCCCAAGAATAGTCAGGATTTGCCACCTCAAGCGATTCCGAACTACTTTGACGCTCGCTCTTCCCCAGAGCTCAGTCAAAGTGGGGACTTCTGTAGACACCCCTCCCAGTGTCTCCTAAATCCTCCACTGCCCGATGATGAATATAATTGCACGCTTGGAGATGACGAACCTCTTGCAAGGAAAAGAGCCAAGGAACATAATCCAAAACTCTCATCCTAACAAAATAGCCTTTGCTCCAACTAGACCTGTCAAAATTCGACCCGAACCGAAAACCCGATCCGAGTTTTAGGGTTCTGACACTGATTCACGACCGGAAAACCCAATTTGACCCGAACGCGATTGACCCGTAAATTTTAGGGCCAAACCCGACCCGTTCATGGGTCGGCCCGTTTGACCCGAAAATTTAGTGCTCATATTATGATAGAAATATGGAATAGACTGCTTTAAAATCCATAATTTATAATTGTGTTAGATTTTTTTTATTTAGTGTTTGACAAAGGTTATAGTATCATTATCCTCAACATAGTGGTTGCAAGTAACTTATATTCACTTTTGACATCGCTAATTAATTATCTTAATATATCGTTCACACTTTTATATACATATTAGCATAATGAGAACATTATATTCAATCTGCAACAGTTTGAATAAGGTAAAACCATGCACAATATTTAATTTTCGCAAGATTATTGGTCAAAAATTGACGAATTTTTTTTATCTTAAATGCCGTTCATGACCCGGTGGGTCGACCGGAACCTGACATCTCTGGGTCAGGGTTGAGCATTTCTCGACCCGAACCCGAAAACGACCCGACCTGAAAATGACCCGAACCCGAAATGACCGAACCCGAACCCGACTCGCCCGACCCGTTTGACAGGTCTAGCTCCAACCTTTCCGAAATATCAAACGGATCCACAATCGGAATTCTGGATCAAAAGATACGAGCGTCTAAATATCTCGGTACAAAACCGAGCATGGAGCAACAAACGAATAAAACTTCCGCCCAAAAACCCATGAAGAGAAGCTATTGGACCTTGTCCATAGGTACATACCATATTAGGAAAAATAAGTACGCTTTGACAATCAGTTATCAACCAATCAGGTCACTGCCGTACCGTTGACCACGCGGTCCGTGCGCGTGTTGGGCCCACCGTTCTGGCGGTGAGCCCACCGTCCTAGGAGTGAGCTCATTGTTCGCTGCGTCGGCGCGTGTTATGGACCACTTTTCAGCTGTTTGATCGCTTAACTCCGTAGTATTTTCCCCCCTATAAATACGTCCACTCCCCTTCATTCCAAGGAGGAGGCAAGAGAAAGAATTAGAGAGGCAAGGTGTACAATTGGAAGCTTAAGTGAGCAATTTGAGAGGAAACCCCTCAAAAACAACCCATTACCACCACAAAAGAAATCAACCCTTTCCTACCACCACCATAAATCAACCACTTGCAAATACAAAAATCGCCGTCAACTTGGGGTCTTGAGGTAAATCCGAGCAAGGAGGTTCCAATTCAAGGTATTCATCCTGGGTGCGATCACCAAGGGTTAGGCCCTGTTCTTTTCAACTTATTTTGATAAGTTTCAGTTGAGTTCAGTCGCAATAAGTTCAGTTCAGTTCAGTTCAGTCGTAACAAATTCAGTTCAGTTCAGTCACAATAAGTTCAGTTCAGTTCAGTTCAGTCACAATAAGTTAAGTTAATATTAGAAAAAAATTGGTTTTAACCACTTTTTAAAATAGCTTATTTTATAACAACCACCTTTGTTAATAAAATTTTACTTTAACCACCTTTAACATTTCATCAAATGGAAACTGGCCACCTCTAGCCGAATTCTGGTGGAAAGACATAAATTTATTCTCATTTTACCCTCACATGGAATGGACGTGCCCGCTTATGTCTGCTAAAATGATTCAGATTCCCTTCTTATCTTTTATTCTTTTCCCATATATGCATGGAATTTGAATAAGTTTAGGAGACATAAGTGGACACGTGCACTTTATATGAGGGTAAAATGGGAATAAAATTATGTCTTTCCACCATAATCCGGTGAGAGGTGGCCGGTTTCTATTCGATAAAATGTTAAAGGTGGTTAACGTAAAACTTTATTAACAAAGTTGGTTGTTTTAAAAAAAGATATTTTAAAAGGTGGTTAAAAGTTAAAACCAATTTATTATTATTATTATTATTATTATTATTATTATTGTTGTAAAAGTGTGTAAACACATAAACAAGAACTAAAATCATAATTTTAATGACACTGAATTAAATTGCTTACTTACCCATCTTTCTAATAATAATAATAATAATAATAATAATAATAATAATAATAATAATATCATGTTTTGATTAAGTTAAGTTAAGTTAAGTTTCAGTTTAGTTCAGTCGCAATAAGTTCAGTTCAGTCGCAATAAATTTCATCAGCTCAGTTCAGTCGCAATAAGTTTAGTTCAGTTCAGTTCAGTTTTGGTTCAGTCAGTTTCAGTCGAAAAGAACAGGCCCTTACTTCTTTATCTTCCTTTATTTTCTTTAGATTTTATTGATTTGTTTGTTCATGAAATGAATTAAACTCATACGAATTGAATCTCATGTTCATTCGGCTAAACCGCGCTTAAATAAGGCATGCTCACCTAATTTATCGTCTTTACAAAGCATGTAAAATGTTAATAAGTTATAGGTTTACTTGGTGCACTAATCATCCGCGATTTTAATCCATCAATTATGCCCATAAACTAGCATTTTAGATGGGTTTGGTTCATCCAACCAAATTCATCCCTAAGAGCTCTAAAGCGACCACCTTAAAATATTCTTTGGTAGATAATGTTTCCATAAACCGACATAACAAATGTAAAAGAGCTTAATTTATTGCATGCTCATCTTATGAATAAAATGACAAACTTTTGATCCATTTGAGTAGAGTCCATATCCCCGAGCTCGACTCTCCCATTGAGTATAAGAAGTTATTCCCTATCCGGGAATGGGGCGCAAAGCGGCTTGTTCATGATATCTCTCTAGATATTCGTGTTCAAGCCCTTTTCTAAAGCGTTTTCCATATTCCTAAAAATTGGTGGCGTCGTCTCTAAACATGGTCCTTCGACCAATAATCGAATCAAAACATGATAAACGAGGTCATGATATCTCAAATCATAAAACCAACCTAGACAACCACAAAAGCAAAATGCGGGGCCCTCTCACGGCAACTCCATCTTACATTTTTCTTTTGTGGGGGTGAGGTTCCGAGAGCCGCTGTCCACAAGCACATAATGAAAAATCGTAATTATCTTCTTAGTTCTTTAACGGTGGTAGGATAGGCATATATTTACCTCCTTCTAACAGCAAATAC
This sequence comes from Mesembryanthemum crystallinum, assembly GCA_030267885.1. Lineage (NCBI taxonomy): Eukaryota > Viridiplantae > Streptophyta > Magnoliopsida > Caryophyllales > Aizoaceae > Mesembryanthemum > Mesembryanthemum crystallinum. The sequence continues at coordinate 1,600 of BSSO01005749.1, read as the reverse complement.
GTGCCTAAGCGAACTCCGAATACGCTCCTAGTATTCGTTAACATAAATCAGTACTAAAATCACCAAACTTAACAGTTCGTACAAACGACTATTATTCGGTTACTAATCAAATGAACAAAATAATCATTCTAATTCTTTATAGCTCATTATTATAACATTATTCAATCTAAAATTAGTCGATTTATCACTTATTAAACTAGGTTCACCAATCGGTTCATCCATTAATAAAAACCGATCCATATATTAACTTAAGCCAAGTCAGATTTATAATATTCACCTTTTAAAATTCACATGCAAAGTGGTATTTGACCTCCTTATGCTAAGCTACATCTATTGTCATATTTTTTACTTAAACAAAATCATTTGTTTATTAAGTTCAATCTTAGCTAATTACTTAGGATATTCATTAATCCTCATAATTCTTACTTAAATTAACACATGCATGTACTAAAAATAAAAGTTAGACAATAACCTTGAGTTGTAGGGTGGTTTGGACGTGCGGGTGCTTGATCCGATTGAGGCGACGGCGGTGCACGTTCTGAAAGTATTATACGTGAGCACTAGTTAGAACTAAACAACCCAAAAACAAGAAATGCACTAAATATTAAACAAGTAGTAAAACTTACCAAACTTGACCAACTTGAGCTAGTACGAACACTTGAATTGTCAACCTCAAAAACACTTGGAATTGAGCTCACAACAATAGAGAAGGTGGCGCTTTTGGGTGGTGGTTCACTCGGCTATGGTAGCCGACTTCCCCTCTCTTTACTTAGCTTGGTGATTAATTGAGGAAATGGTTGTGTGTTTAAGGAGGTAAACCTCTCCTTTTATAAAGTTATGATGAGACTAGGGTATGGCCATGTTTCCGTACATTGGCTCAACTTTCTCACAACACTATTACATGCATAAATAATTACCTTTTATTTTTACTTGGGCAACAATCCGTTAACCTCCCATGTAATTAGTAACTAGTCTACCATAAGTCCAAATAACATTCTCATGTGTTATATTGTCACCACTGGTCCTTATAACTTATTCATGTGTCAAGTGACACCAACTAAATAAAAAATGTGACACAAGATTAGCCCATAATTCGTGACACCTCAAAACCCTAATCAATTCCTCAATTTCTTTCTTTAATCACACGTAGACCTGTCAAAATTTGACCCGACCTGAAAACCGACCCGAACCCGACCTGAAAAAAATGGGTCATGAAGACAATATCACGACCCGAAACCCGAAAATGACTGAACCCGCAATAACCCGAATATTTTGGGTCAAGACCCGACCCAACCCGACCCGACCCATTGGGTCAAGCCCCTTGCTTTATTATTTATTTTATTTTTTATATTTTGTATATCTTTATTTTTTTAAAGCTACAAACCTTCATATCAAGTAATATGGTCACTTTTGTAATTTGATATTTGTGTACTTCATTGTCTATCTAATATTTGTTGGATCTGCCCTATGAACCAATCACGTGGATTAACAGTATGTGGTATAGGTTGTATTGGGAAACTAATATTTACTTAAGTTGGGTAGTTATGATGTCTTGCTAGAGGCCACTCATGACTGGTTGGGCCAAAACAGTTTGGGCCAA
>BSSO01005748.1:0-12758 GCA_030267885.1 Mesembryanthemum crystallinum | reverse complement strand
GTTAACAAAAGTTAATGGCGTTAGCAAACTGCACATTTTTGTGACAAAAGTGCAAACGTTGGAATATTTTTATATAATTTTCAACTTGGGAATAATATTGTTTTATTGGACAAACTTGGGAATATTGGCATCAAATTTTCCTAAGTCATATTAGGACAGTTGTGACCAATTTCTAGCATATAATCTGCCGCAAAATTTGCTTATTTTAGACAATGATTAATTTAACTGTTCCAAATTGATGAAGGTCAGCTCTAGCATCCACATCCATATACTCCCTCCTTCCCACACAAATGTTTCCAAACCAACACAATATAAGTCCCACTCAAACGTTTCCAAACCAATTTAATCCCTATAATATCTCCATATTATCCCTCCACTATCTACCAAATACAATAAAAAAATCCCCACTCCACCCTCTCTCCTAATAAAACTCATTTTATAACTCCTCTACTCACAATTAAATACTCATTCTTTGTCAAGGGCAGATCTGGCAACAAATAGCCAATGAAACTCTCCTTAAACTCCGTTCCACAAACAGTTTGGAAACGTTTGAGTGGTACAGAGGGAGTATTGATCTCACTGCTGTTCATGTCAGCAAATGGTGGGGTCAATCGAGTCCAGCAAAGTAAACAGAAGATTTTTATATGGAAATCCGAACTAGGAAAAAACCACGAAGTGCCACTAATTCACTCTTAGCAATACCTCACAACAGGGTCTCGCCTCACTTGGTCACAATGTATGTTTTGTGGGCAAAGCTCTCGCAATTACAATGGCCTAAGGTCCTTTTCTAGGCCGCAACATTCATCCTAATCCCACTAGATTTTAAAAAACTCATTAGCTAAATCCACTAGAATCCCAAGCCAACTAGTTACAATATTTCCCAATTTTACACAATTACAACATTTACCAACTTCTGGGGCTGGAAGTGAGGCAGTGAGTCATCACAAATGCAGGTGGATAAGACCTTTATTGAGCTCCCTGGTGACAGAAATTTCAAACTGGTGCAGCATTCTGGTCAGGGAGTGAGTGCAGACAGTGTTCAGGAAATTCCACCTATGGGTGGCAATGAGAATCAGAAGTGTGTAGGAGATGTTCCTTGTTCGGGGATGGACCTAGGATCTGGGTTTGAACAGGGCATCTCTAATAGGAATATTCAAGCAGAGGGTGCTATGTCGGATGGGGAGGATAGCTCTTAATTTCAAGATGAGCTTAGCTTAGAAGGTAATGATCTGCTCATAGATGATCTTAGAAGGGCTAACTTAAGAGAGGAATGGGGTTTTCATGTGTTTGAAACCAGAATATGAATTTGCAGGACACCCATCTTTTTAGAGAGGAGGCAGGGTGCTCTTCCAGGCAAGGCATGGTTAGTCTGGAAAGTCCTCAAAAAGGAATTTGTGCTCTTACAACAGTCGTTATTACGAGACCTCAGACCTTGGTCAAGGAGGGTGCCGGTGGTCGTGGCAATGGAATTTCCCAACTCCAACATTACCAGGTTTCCCACTTGGCAGTGAAGAGGCGGATATGCAAGGTAATGCTATTGTTAAGTCATTGAGTGCGTTAGAGATTAAGCTTGTTTGCATGGGAAAAGATGTTGCCTTTGGTACTAAGGTTCACTCCAAAAAAGGAGGGTAATCGGGAGCTGGAACGTTTATAATCTAGCGTAAATTATGATGGTCGTAGCATCAAGCAGTGGTATTGTACGGCTTTATTTTCTTAGGTTTGGCTGGTTCGGTTTGGGGCCAGAGAATGGCTTAGTCTCTTTCCTTGTATTCTTTCTCATCTCCTAAATAAAATTCTTTTTCATTATCTAAAAAATAATTTAGGAGAAAATCATAAAAGAAAAACTAAAAAATTAAAATAAAGACCAAGTTAAAAGATGATATGACCCAAGGCAATGAAGGTAGAAGAGCAATTGGCAACACAAATGCGAGCCCCCATGTCCAAGGGTAAAATGGTCAATAAAGAGGTAATTGAGCTAGATTATTTCATCCTCTTGCTCTGCTATCTTGTCCTTCTACTGAAGTTGTTATTCTCTAGAATTTGTTACTGATGCCCGGCTATGTTTGAATGTTAGGTGCTGGTATGAGAGAGATCTAATTATATATATTCTCATGTAAGGCATGATGACTATACAAAATCTCTCTCCTGCTTCTCTGTTCTTCTCTTCCTCTAATATTTCCTCTTATCATGTTAATTAATTCTATTATTTGGGAATATTGTCAGTTAATTCCCCTGTGATTTGAGTGATCAATCATCATTGAGTATATTTTCTTGACCTTGGATTGATCAATTGCTGAGCTTAATTGTTTGGTTCTTATAATTGGTATCAGAGCTTCAGCTGGTCCTTGGCCGAATTCAAGCTGGTACTCACGAGATCCATGGCGAAGAGCTCAATGCAGAATGATGGCAGTGACTCTTCAACTCAGAATCAGGAACATGGAGCTTCCTTCAATAGAGAGGTAAAGATCTGGAAGAAACCCTTAATAATCATACTTGCTCATAATGACAAGACTGATACAGTTAGTCAGTGTTATTTGTTAGCTACATTAGAAAACACAAGAGCAATATCGGAAACAAGTGACCTGGTTGTTGGCCTTAGCATGTAAATTACTCAGTTGACTGGGTCCGGCATGGTAAATAAGAGTAATGAAAGTGAAAAGGGGGCTGATGTGAATCGGGGAATTATGTGACGGCAGGTCTACAAGGGTCGAGTAACAATGAAGTGGAAAATAGTAGTAAAACTGCTGAAAATCCACAGGGTCAATTTCAGTACTCCACTAGGTTAACCAAGATGGGTTTCCCAAAATTCTGGGGTGAAGATCTTAAATCTAAGTTGTATATATGTGAACAGTTTTATATGTTGGATAGTATGGATGATAATGCTAAGGTAAAGTTAGCAGCTATACGCCTATACATCTTGAGTGGAAGGCTTTGCAATGGCATCAGGCCTATATGAGGCAGAAGAAAAATGTTGCTCATGGGCTGAATATGTGGCTGACCTCACTAGTAGGTTTGGTGATCTGTATGATGATCCAATGTCTGAGTTGGTGTCTCTAAAGCAGACAGGATCAGTTAAAGAATACCATGATTCATTCGATAGCATTGTTAGTAGATTGACCCTTGAAGGAATACGTGTTGAGTTGTTTTTTGGATGGGTTACAAGATGAGATGCAATATCTGGTGAGGATGTTCAACTCCACTACCTTCCAGCAGGCATACTGCCTAGCTAAGTTACAGGAGACACTCAGCTAGCCAAAAGACATAAAATGCCCTTTAAACCAACACCCAAAATACATCCAACCCCACCAAATCAAACTTACCACCCATATTACCAACCCCAAATAAACCTTTACTCACAAATATCCTCACAAAGCCCTTAACCTCAACCTTACGTCTAACACTACAAAAAGAACCCTATCCCTACACAATTTTCTGAAAAAAGGTCCAAGGGACTTTGCTTATTTTGTGACGAAAAATTTGAGAGAGGTCATGTGTACAGAGGGAAGAAACCTCAACTGTATCATCTAGAGTTGGAGGAGATCGAAGAAGAGAAGGAACAGCAAGTTAAAAAAATGGAACCTACAACAGAACTAGCCCAAATATCACTTAATGCTATAGCTGAGTTAACTTCTTTACGGACCATGAGGGTTACTGGAGGCCCTTACATTTGCTCCTTAACAGTGGGAGCACTCATAATTTTCCAAATCATGCGGTGGCAGTTCAATTGAAGTGAAATATTCAGAGAGGAAAAAACATGAAAGTAACTATTGCTGAAGGTAGTCAAATTACTAATTGTGAATGGGTGAAAGATTTCTCATGGACTATTCAGGAAGAGGAATTTAGAGCAGATGTGTACCTTATACCTTTGGGAGGATGTGACATGGTACTTGGAGTGCAGTGGCTATCTTTATTCGATCCTATAATGTGGGACTTTAAGCAGCTGGTTATGCAGTTTCAGCACAAGGGCAGGAAAATGGTTCTCAGGGGGGCCAAAACATCTAAGCTATCCCTAATTAAGTCTCATCAACTGGATAAGCTACTGCAACAACAAGGCAGCCTTTCTATGATCCAATTGTGTCAAGCTGATAATCCCATAGCCTTTATTCCCCAGACCACAGAACACCACAATAAAATACAGCAACCTGATCTGCAAGCCTTACTTACCAAATATTCTCACCTTTTCCAGGAACCCACTGCTTTACCTCCCTCAAGACCTGGCTTCGACCACAAAATATCTCTAAGGAAAGGTTCCAATCCAATTAACAACAGACCACACACATATCCCTTGCTTCAAAAAGATGCTATTGGGCAAATTACACAGAAATTGCTTGACTAGGGTGTCATAAGAGAGTTACAGCCCCTTTGCATTCCCTATGGTACTAGTGAAAAAGAAATATGGGGGTTGGAGAATGTGCATTTGATTATAGGGCACTTAAGGCTACTATCAAAGATAAATTACCTTATTCCCCTAGTGGAGGAGCTGATGGATGAGTTACATGGCTGATGCAGGAAATTGAACAATCAAGGACTCGGGATATAAGTGCATTATCCAGGGTGCAGAGCGGTGACTTGCTGGCTATGCATGTTAGGTCAATTTAGTCTGGGTTGATGCAGAAAATTGAACAATCAAGGACTCGGGATATAAGTGCTGATCCTTCTTCACATAAGAACTATACCTGCCATGGGGGTCAACTTATAAGGAAAAGGAAATTAGTTGTGGGTGAAATACCAGCTTTGAGAAACAAATTAATATCCTGGTATCACTCTACAACTCAAGGGGATCACTCAGGGGTCTCTACTACTTGGGGAAGGCTGTCAAGCATTTTTGCCAGGAAGAAAATGAAGAAGCATGTTGATGATTTTGTTAAAGCTTGTTCTGTGCACCAAAGGTGTAAGCATGATACAGCTGCATATCCAAGGCTTCTCCAACCTTTGCCCATTCCCCATTGCCTTTGGGAGGATATTACAATGGATTTGATTGAGGGCTTCCAAAGTCTCTAGGAAAGGATGACATCTTAGTAGTGATTGACAGATTAAGTAAATACACACTTCTTAGCTCTTTCTCATCCTTATACTGCTACAACAGTGGCACAAGCTTTTTTGGATCAAGTGTATAACCAGGCTTCCCTAAGAGTATAACTTCAGATAGAGATAAAGTGTTTCTGAGCAATGTATGGACCGAGTTGTTAGCCGTAGAAGGGGTAGACCAGAATATGTCAACCTCATATCAAGCACAAACTGATGAATAGGTGTGTAGAAGCATATTTGAGGTGTATGTGCAATCATAAACCTCATGAGTGAGCTAGATGGTTACCATTGGCCGAGTATTAGTATAATACTAGCTTTCATTCTGCAGCACAACCACTCCCTTTGAGGTGGTGTATGGCCAACCTCCACCAATACATCTTCCTTACCTGCCAGGGGAGAATAATGTGGACATGGTGGATAGAAGTTTGGCGGCCGAGAACAAGCAATTAAGTTATCGAAGCATCACCTGGACAGAGCTCAACATAAGATGAAATAGCTTCCTGACAGCCATAGGGCAGAGAGCGTATTTGAGGTGGGTGACTGGGTTTACTTGAAATTGCAACCTTATAGGCAGTCAACTGTTGAGACCATACCACACCGAAAACTTGCTGCTAGGTACAATGGTCCATATCAGGTGTTAGAAAAGATTGGTCCAGTGGCTTATAAGCTCAATCTACCCTAGGGGTCTCAAATTCATCACACATTCCATGTGTCTATGCTAAAAAAGCATCATGGTCCAGTTCCCTCATGTTCCTCTCTACCAACAGCTGCTGGAGATGCAAATGTTCCCAACTTCCCACTGAGCCTAAAGCTGTGATTGACAAGAAAATGGTCAAGAAACATAATAGGGTGGAAGTTCAGTGGCTGATCAAATAGAAGGGTCAACCACCTGAGGATGCTACATGGGTTGCTGCTGAAACAGTTTCCAGCTTTTAATCCTTGGGGGTGAGGATTTGCTGAAGATGGGGGTATTGATATGATCCAAGGCAGTGAAGGTCCAAGTGCAATTGGCAATACAAATGTGAGCCGACATGTCCAAGGGTAAAATGGTCAATAAAGAGGGAATTGAGCTAGATTATTCCATCCTCTTACTCTGCAGTTTTGACCTTTTACTAAAGTTGTTATTCTCTAGAATTTGTTACTGATGCACGGCTGTGATTGAATGCTAGTTGCTCGTATGAGAGAGAAGATCTAACTATATATATTCTCATGTAAGGCACGATGAATACACACAATCTCTCTCCTACTTCTCTGTTCTTCTCTTCCTCTAATATTTCCTCTTATCTGGTTAATTAATACTCTTATTACTCGGGAATATTCTCAGTTAATTCCCCTGTAATTTGAATGATCTATCATCGTGGAGTATATTCTTGACCTCGATTGATCAATTGCTGAGCTTAATTGTTTGGTTCTTATCAAAAGACCATAGGAAATTTCTTCACCTACCAGCACCTAATGCCCCATCATGGGTGTGTTCACTGACAGCGACACGGCCAGCGCACGTCGGATTTCATCCAACATTTTCATCTGACAACACGGGTGTGTCATTTGACACTACCAGCCAATGTCAGCCCTTTCAACTCTTTCCTTGTCTTCCTCCTTTTCATATGCTCAGCATGACCTAATAGTTAAATTATCTCTTTTATTAACATGCAGTCTTGGAAAGTCTAATAATCGAAATTGATAAACCTCTTCTCTTAAGGCTACAACTTCGTTCATTAAGACTAAATTCCAAGAGCATTATTTCAACAATAAATCTCAGGATTATGTTGTGCATCTGTACATAAGAACAATGAACATGAAGCATACCCTCATAGAAGAGAAAATGATACTATAACATTAGTTGATCTGAGAGTAAATCAGTAGTAAAAAAAAATAAAAAATAAAAATGCCATTGTCAGTTGTAATCTATAACCATTGCTTATCATCAATGATTACTCACATGTCTCATCTGATCATTTTCTGGGAGCACCATCAAAATGATAGTTGACAAGTCAAATTAGTGAACTTGTCCGACTTGACTGACCCAGCCAGTTCTAGGAGCAATAGTTAGGAAATACATTCATCCCGACCGAAACATGTTCATAGCAAATATGACTCTCAGAAGCTGATCTAGTATCAAGGGATATTAATAGCTCAGAATGCACAAATTTAGATATGCTAAAAGCACTATTAATAATTCAATTAAGAGATTACCTCTGAAGTTTGCTCTTCCAACATTTTGTCAAATATTGGAATGATCCAATCCTCAAACTTGCAGTAATTGTCATTAGGAACCAACAAATTACCAATTCGATTCAATCCTTTTGAGCGTAACTGAGCTCCAGGTAAAGAAAAATCACCCTTGAATGTAGGTGAAAGACATTTAATAAGATCCTCCTCGATACCACCAGCAGTTGTAACCACCACATCAACCTACAAGTGCATTACAGGTGTGTAAAACAACCAAGCTTTTCAGAGTGTAAATATTCTACTAAAAAAAGGGTTGGACGGGAAAGACTACAACATATACATGGCATCGAGAGAAAAGAAATGAAGAATGATACAAGCAAAATCTAGCTATTTAGTCCACGACTAAGGGTGTGTTCATTTTTTCGTTCCACTTCAATTTAGTGCACATTTGTTCTGCTTCTGCAACTTACTTTCTCTCACATATCACAATTCATTCAGTACCCATTCACTTCAGATCATTTAAGTCAAAATGGAGACAGCTAAGTGCTGAGAATGTTAATAAAGCAAATTAAGGACAACTTTTTTTCCGATACTTACAACCCACAAAATAGTGGGAGCCCTGACCTGTTGACCGCATGGTAAAAGCCACAACCAGAAATTTGTCTAGATAGAAACAGCACAAGCAACTTAGGGGAACATTCAAAACAAATCAAAGCAGTGAATGACTATAAGTTGACCAAATACATGGTTAGTACAAACAAACTCCAATTAATGATTGATGTAAAAAAAACCTTGCTTATTTACTTGTCCATAACTTTATTGACCAGATGTCCAGATATCTCACAATTTATTTCCCTTTGAGAAAGATTGCAGAGTTAATCACCAAGAATTCAGCCTAAAAGGCAAGGAGGCTAAAATTTGATTCAAACTAACACTCAAACATCACCAAGAATAACGACTGTTCTACAATTTACTATGAACGACTTGTTTTTGGCCCTTTCATCATATAACACAAATTACATTCCCTTTTTTACATTAGTATGTCATATAACCACCCACCACCACACCCACCCCCCTTATTCCCAATGCTGAACTTCTTATCATCTAGCAAAGAATATTCCAATAAACAGTAAATATGCATCAAACAAGTTTCAATACAATAGTTAAATTTCCGCACCATATGATGCTGAACAAGATACCGAACCGTATCGCGAACACCGGAAGAAATGAGATTTGAGGTAAAACCCAAGAACACTTTGCACCTCACAGATTCTCTGAAGAGAGGATCCTTCTCTTCCACGCTAGAATCTTCAGCAGGTACCTCATCCGCCAGCCGCCAGTCTAGCTTCAACGACAAAAGGTTAAAGTTAACAGAAAAAAGAACAAAAGAACCATGTTGCATTAAAATGATTTTCAAACTGAAACAATTTGTACCAACCAATCATTTGATTCACTGTTTCGATGGCCTCTCCAAGATTAGAAGCTTGGAAACCAGTGGAGATGAAGGATTTGAACAGCTGAGAGTAGTTAACTCCCTGATTAAAATCATAGCCCTCAATCTTAATGCATTTCCCTTCTAGGGTTTCTGACTCTTTGAACACCACAGAGCGAACAGATTCCATAATATCATCCCCCATTTAAATCTATTATAAGACGGAAAACTTACAATTTTTAGAACATTATGTTGAAAGATTGAAGAATAATTAACAATTGCCTAACAAGCATATGAAATTTGAAATAGGGTATTAGCATTTAGCACAAACCAACAATGGAAGTAGATGGTGGCGGTAAACAGTAGACTTGTCACAGCTGCCAGCTTAAGAAAACACAGGGACAGAGATATGATGGTGTCTGATTGGGTTGATGACCACCGTCTGGTGGCCGGCGACAACCGGAAACAGCTGGTGCAAACGTGAGCTGAGAACGTCAGAAAAGGGAGTGAAGAGCAGAAACTAGAAAGAGAGTGTAGAGTATAGAGGAAGAGGGAATGTTCCTATTGATGCTCTCTGTGAGTCTTAATCATTTGAAATTGATCAACCACAAATGAAAATTTTACATTGGCCACCACTAAACGTGGTCATTCAAGCTTTACTAAAACGTTAGATTTAAGTGAATTAATCTTATACGTTCATTTACATTCAATATAACGGTTTACTTATATCATCAATTTAGCTCCAACAAAATTGACGACTATGTTTTTTTCCTAACTTTGGTTACAACCAAAAACAGTTAGGGTTCAACCAAGCTAATAATATTTCTACCAATCACAACATCATCAGTAACTGATTAGGTTAAAAATGGGCTTAGAGTGGCCCTAAACTAATTGGGCTCCAGCTAAAGCCAAAATTGCCTAAGGAAAAGTGGGAAATCAATCTAACCATGAATTTGGCTGGAATTACGCCCCATGCCACTCATCAAGTACTATAAATACTGCTCATTTCATTACATCAGGTACACACAATATACATTTTTCAGAGTACTTTCACCTGTCATATTCTCTCTCTTACATCACTTTTCCGGTCCTCTCTCCCATTGACGGAAAACCCACCGGAGAGCCAAATCTCTCTCCGACCCCCTCTAATCCGACCGTACGGACTTGACCGTCGAAGGGGCTACTCCCCATACCACCCCGGGGGCAGCTTCTGTTTTGCAGGGAGAAGAGGAAGAACGCCGAACGCCGAGCGCCGATCGCTGACCGTTCAGCCTCCATAGAGTAGCAAGTGCCAATGGAAGACCAAGACCGTCTGCGTTCCCTCCGATCATCCGTGGCCACCCCCAAAAAAGGACCCGAAATATTTTGGCGCTGTCTGTGGGGGACGCTCACAGTTCTATGGTCGGAACCCGCTCCGCTACCGCGACGGTCAGCAAGGGTGCTAAAGACAAGATGGTGTGTGTAGAGGATGTTGTCAGTGAGGCCCGTGGAAGACCGGGATATAGTCGGGCTAACCAAGGGCAACCAAGAGCTCACGATGGAACCCATGACGTGACGCCGCACTTCGTAACTCAAGCAGACTTGCATAAGGCTACTCAGAACCTTCACTTTGAGTTGAGGAAGAGCCTCCATGACTTCCTCACCCAATTGAAGCCAGGGGGTGAAGGCGATCAGCCTCGAGTCTTGCATATTGATGAGGAAGGGAAACTCCGCCCCAACGATCAAGAAGAAAGTTTGCCACATGGGCAGGGGAACCGGCGTAGGCCAAGAAAGCGTCCCGCCGGGAGGAAGAAGGCTGGTCGCCCCCGAAACGTTCAGAGGAGGACACCTACCCCGCCAAGACAACACTCTCCTCAAGTGTCGCACCACCCTGATCAAGCTAGTCAGCCACAGAGCACTGGAAGAACACCAGAGACAGTTTGATGCTCGACAGGTGATCGTGGCTCGAAGGCACCTCGAGCACGTAAGAAGAGAAGCTGAGCGCTCAGCAGTCGGCGACACTCGATCGGTTGGTCAGAATGATGATGGGTACTCCGTCCACACCTCACGACGTGGATCCGAACACACGTACTCATATCATTCCTAACCCCAGTCAAGACGGCCACCGCGATCGAATTAGCAAAGCGCACAAAGTCGACCAAGGATCGATGCTAGTAGCATAGCGCACCGCCTTGGGGCTTTTCACACAGGTGGTCGTAGAGTGGTGACACCCTTCATAACGGAGATTATGAACACTCCAAACCCTAGGAAGGTCAAAATTCCAATCATTGAATCATATGATGGCACCACTGACCCAGGTGACCACTTGGCGGCGTACAATGCCCAAATGTGTATCCAAACCGACTCTAACGCTGTGTGGTGCAAGTATTTCCCAACGACACTCAGGGGGTTAGCACAGAGCTGGTTCAACGGTCTTCCTCTTGGAAGTATATTGACATTCGACCAGTTGTCGGAAATGTTCACTAGCCATTTTACAACAAGCAAGCGACAAAGGAAGACCAGTTGGAATCTTATGTTGGTGGGACAGAACGATGATGAATCTCTTAAGGACTACTTAGCGTTTCACCTCAGAAGCCTTGCTCATCCCCAATCTTCCAGAGAGCGTCGCAATGGCTGCATTAATGAAGGGACTCAAGAGCACCCGCTTCAAGTTCTCCCTAGTAGAGGATAACGTGACCTCCCTAACTGAAGTCTTGAGTAGGGCTGAGAAGCACATCCAAGCAACTGAGATTTGTGCGGATGAGAGAGAATCAAGGAAGAAGGGGCGCTCGAGGGAGCGGTCAGGAGTGACAGCAAGAGAGGAAAGAAAAACCAAGAAACAGACATCGACTCCGATCGGTTTCGTATGAACATAAGGGAGATCCTTATGGAGATTAAGGGACAATCAATGCTAAAGCGGCCAGAGCCAATCAAAACTCATCTGAAGTTCCGCAACCAGAAGAAATGGTGTGAGTACCACAATGAGCACGACCATGACACCTCAGAGTGCCGAGACTTGAAGAGGACGTTGGATGATCTGGCTGACCACGGAAAGTTGGACACTTTCCTGAAGCGAGGAGAGAGAAAGGATCAACCTGTTAAATACCATGGAGAAGGAAGCCGCCAAGAGAGAGATAAAGAGGAAGATTGCATCACAGGAGGGGTGGTGGCAGTCATCTCCGGGGGCCTTGCTGGAGGAGGGCCGACCCTCCAGGCAAGGAAGACCCACCTGAGGAGTTTGAGGAATCCCGAGCCAGTAGACCTGGGGGAGCAGCAACCCATGCCAACAATGGTGTTCAGCAACGAGTATCGACGCCCCCAGCAAGCATCCCACGACGATCCCCTCGAGGTTGATATGAAAGTGGCCAACTTGAAAGTCAAAAGGATCCTCATCGATAGCGGAAGCTCGGCCGACATCATCATGCTTAGCTGCTTGAAGTAACTCGGTTACTCGAAGGAGGACGTCACTCCTATGAATTATCCGATCGTGGGTTTCGGGGGGCAAATGGTGTATCCATTTGGTACCATCAAGCTTCCCGTAAGAGTAGGGGAGCGGGGTGCGAGCTGTAACCTCATTGTCAATTTCATTGTAGTGGATACCCCCTCGGCCTACAACATGATCGTTGGAAGACCAACGCTGAACAAGCTTAGAGCAGTAATCTCTACCCACCTACTCTTGATGAAATTTGAGATGGATAATGGTGAGGTCGGAGAATTGTATGAAGATCAAAAGACAGCTCGGGAGTGTTATTGCACGGCCCTACGTCCAGCCATGATCACGGACCGACTCCGAGCAGAGCAGTCTTAAGAGAACAAGAGAGGGAAAGGAAGGAAGGGACCCTGGGAAGCAACCTCGGGTAGAGACCTTCATCATCGAACATCTAGATGCTAGGGAAGAGTTCAGCCCCCGATTTGAGCCCTCGGATGAATTAGAGGACATCGTCTTGATTGAAAAACAGAAGGAGAAAACGGTTGAGGTTGGAAAGGATGTCTCCGAGCCGACCAAAGTCAGGCAGATTACTCCTCTGGGAGAATATTTGAGTCTAATGGATGCCTTCTCAGGGTACCACCCATCGCATTTGTGGGTAGATGACCAAGAAAAAACAACGTTCATCACCAACAAGGGGCCGCATTTCTACGCAATAAT
>BSSO01005747.1:0-12762 GCA_030267885.1 Mesembryanthemum crystallinum | reverse complement strand
ATAGTATGCTAGAAGCATGTTTTCGAATTAAGTGATTAGCATGAGTTATGTGCTTAAATTATGTATGCATGTTTAAATAACCAATTGCATGAAAGTATGTTCTTTAAATCACTACTAAAAAACACGCGGTTTTTCGACGCTATTTTCTAGCTTTTTCGTTGCAAAAAAGCGTCGCAATTTTTAATATCGACACTTTGTAAAAGCGTCGTTAATTCAGCCGTCGATAATTTTCGACGCTTTTTTGCGTCGAAAGTGCACGTAAAATCGACACTTTTCAGCGTCAGAATTAGAAAATTATCGACAGTTTTTTTCGTCGGTCATAGGTTTTGGCGCAAAAAGAAAATTACCCCGCCACTAGTCATCTACGATAAAAAGCGTCGGTAATCGGTAGACAATGACACTAAAAAGCGTCGAAAATTTTCTTAATTTTATTAAAAAAAATATTAAAAGAAAACGAAAAGAAATCATTAGTAGATTATAAATATATTTACAAAACCTAACTGATCCTGTAACATGTATCCAATGCATTTTGTACATTATTTTTGTTATTAATAGCTAACATATCGGCTAACAACATAATCGTGAAGAAATATATATAGTTTCCAAGAATTGAAATTTGAAATTCCAACAAAAGTATAAACATTTGTCCACTGATCTTGGCGTATTATAAGACGTCCCATGAATTCGTAGCTCCAATTCTTCCGTGTAGAGAACAAATCAATAGTTGGGAGCGATTCAACTGTGTCAAAGTAGAAAAACTACATACACAAAGCAAACCATAGTGACTATACTGATAGAAATGACATAGTGAAATGGAAATTTAGCCAAAGCAGAAATGATTAACAATTACAAAAGAAGACTAGCAACAACCTGAAATTTAGCATGCTTTGATAGCTTCCAGACCAACAATACCACCAAACATGGCAGCCATAGGATTCAGTATGGCCTTCCCCCAAATGCAAACTGCCATAGAAGTTTAAGATTGACATATTCTAGTAGTGATATTCAAGTAATAATAAAAAAATAAAAAAAAAACAAATACACACATCCATATAAGAGCAAGCAGGAGATAGAGAGAGGAAACTGACTTTTACACACACATAGGCATCAGCAGCTGTAACCAGCCACTAAAACAGCTGCAGCAGCCGCTTCAGCTGTTGCAGCAGCAACAACCTGTGCACTTGTAGTTTAGTAGGAGCCAGTAGGTGATGTTGCAGCGTAGTAGCAGCAACATCTGCCTTGAAGCAGTAAACAATGCAGTAAGTCAGCCACGATAAATTAGTGAGAAACAGAAAAAGAAATGAAACAGGGGAATGTATCTCTCTATAATTCCCTTTTTCTACTTTATTTTTCTCCTTTTAGTTCCTTAAGCATAGGCTTGATTCCCAATGCTCCCTGAAACTAAACTAATCATGGAGGAAGCTCTTTTTCAACTCAAATTTAATTCCAAAGTGAGGAAGCAAAAATATCCAGATTATAAACCAAATAACAACAAGCAAAAAGAAAAGGCAATCAACTGAAACTAATAGCAGTTAGTAAAACTAATAGTCCTACAAAGCAATCATTTATTAAAGCAGATCTGAAAATTGATCATCAAAACAGAATGTAAATATTTAGTTACATTTTGTTTAAATTTGATCATCAAACTAGCACAATTGAACGAGATCAATAGGCATCGAAGTCAGCAATTGTGCCATCAGCTTTCTAGAAGAGCAACAGGACTGAACACCCCAAGGCTAAACTTAATAACCCACTAACTTATCATCAGCATGAACCAACAACAAGAACCAAAATCTTAATAGCAACCAGTAAATGTTTTCATTGATAAAAGGTTATAACTTTGTAAGTTGTACCACAAAAGGAACCAAAACAATCAATATCATATATCCACTTAAGCAAGAGCTAGAATTCTACAATCTACAATGACAAAAGGTTATAACTATTTTAGACTACTACAAAAGGAACAAAACAAACTAAAATTATAACTAACCTTGACCGATTTCAAGTGATCCTTACTGCATTACTATGGGACAGCCTTATAAGAAAACAATGAGCCATATCTTGACAAATTTCTGCATGAATCAATCAATGAGATGCATAGGTATGAGAACATACAAAATAAAATCAACGTAAACACAAGGTAACACAGAACCAAATTTTTATTTTTTTTGAAACAAACATAACCAAATTCTAGTACTGGCTGTTATAGCAAATACACTTACTCATTCAATCATATACACGTAAAACAATACAAAATCTGATTCTCAGTGTATATTATACCAAATGGTTACTTAACTTAAAACAAGAAAGAAAAAGGGTGAATTGAATTAACATTTCTGCTAGGCAACAAACCACAAAAAAAGAAAAGAAAGGAAAGAAATTGGGTGTTGTGCAGGAAAAAGACCATTGTTGCTCTAATGGCCTCTGTGCTTCCAATTGCTAGTAATTAGAGATTGAGAATCCTATAAAACATTTGATGCAGGCTGCTACAGAAGAAGTTGGTTAACTTGATTAGCAACAGTTGATTGATTCAAAATCAGGTTAGAAAGACAAAAAAAGAAGAAAAAGAAAAAAGCTTACTCGTAACTAGAACATGGAGCAAAGAAGTGCAAGCCGAAATACGATAATGGTGTTGTTGCTTGATAGTCCGGAGGTATGAGGGATGAAGATATTCAGAGAGGGAGCGAAATGTCGATGAGAGTGGAGAAGTTTTTCTTGTCAAACCCTAGCTGAGAGAGAGAAGGGGGGAAGGAGATCGTGCGTTTAGGGCTTGGGGTGGCGTGAGGTATTTTTGGGCCCGCGCGAGTATTAGCCCAGTAAAGTTATTATCGACGACTTTTCTTGTAGATGTAGTTCTCAACATCAAATAGCGTCGTTAAATGGGCCCATGTTATCTGCGCGCTCGTTCTTTCGCTGACGAACCATCAAGCGTCGAAATCAAAGTGTCGTTATTGGGCGTATTTTCTAGTAGTGTATATATGTGTGGTATCTAGCTGCTAAAGAGGATATCTTGTGGGTGAGATGCATACACCATTTATACTTAAATGATCAAGATATGTGGCACTACAAACCTGGTCAGGAATGCAAGTAGGGCATGGAGGAAAATTTGTGAGTGTAAAGAGGTGCTTAAACATGGCTACGACAACAACAGCTGGACTGCTTCAGCTAATGGCTTGTACTCCATCAAAACTGGATATGCATGGCTTTGAAGAACTTAGGATGCTAAACTGGGTTGGACCAGCTGGGTGTGGAGCAGGTTGAACGCTCCTAAACACAGTTTTATGGGGTGGCTTGCTTTCTTGGATAGGCTTCCCACAAAATTCAAATTGAACAAATTTGGAATCTGTGATGATGACTTATGTTGTCTTTGTGGTTCTGCATCAGAAATTACATCACATCTTTTAATTTTTTGTAGCTACAGCAGCAGGTGTCTGGAACTCATGAAGCAGTGGCTAATTAAATATCAAATGCAAAGCTATTAACATTGGTAGTCTTTGTGTTTGGATTGATAAGAGATGCAAGGAAACGGCACAATGTTTGCTCTTGCTTACAACATTTGGAAAGTAAGGAATGAAGCTTATTGGGTTCTTACTTTGAAGAGGCATGAGATTATCTTGAAACAAATGAAGCACATTCTACAGGCGCGCATTTCTCTGTTATGCTATAGTAAATTGAACCAATCTGATCATGTGTGGCTTAATAGCTTATTCAATTAGCTTAGCCAATTCATTACATGAGTTCATGGTTTTAATTGGAGCCCTACCTAAAAGGTACCCACATGCTATGAGTTAGATAAATGTTGATTGTATAGGAGGGGGTATGCCCCTCTTGAATACTTGTAAATTTGTTGGTTTTGGTAATATATCTTCTACGTACAAAAAACAAAAATAAAAAAAATGGTCTCGCTGATAGAGTGTTAGCTACAAGCTAGGGAGGGTTTGAAGATCATCAAAGCAAGGAAGTGGAACTATATTGTTATTAACACTCATTCCAACACCCATGCAAGTTAACTATTGAGCCATGAACATCCACCAAAGATTACTTACTGAAGGGAGTTGAGGTATGTGTTTCCAACAGTTGTACCATTGGAAAATTTGACATACAGAAAGGGGTTGAGGTATGCCATGGCGAGATCACCTTTCCACCTAATCGAGGAACCAATTCGCATGGCAATAGACAAAAATAATATCTAAAAATTGGTTTCTAATTGAAAATTTTGTCAGAAATCACCTTTTAAAATATGATTTTTTTTTTATGCAGCCACCTTATATAATTTTCTTTTAACAAAACCACCTTATAAATATATTTCCGATTAAATCCATCCACCTTAACCTCTTTTCCGGCGAAAAATATAAAGTGAACTGACCAAATTACCCTTATATTTTGCCACTTCTGTAGATTAAATTAACCACATGTAAGTCATATGAGGGTAATTTGGTCAGTTCACTTTGTTTTTTGGCCGAAAAATAGGTTAAGGTGATTGGATTTGATCGGAATTATTCTATAAGGTGGTTTCACTTAAAAGAAATTATATAAGGTGAGTATATAAAAAAGTCATATTTTATAAGATAGTTTCTAACGAAATTTTCTTTCTAATTTTCAAAAAATTTATAATTGACAATTAGCAATTATTCCTATCATAGCCCTTTCAAATAGCTAATTTAAAAGGATGCTTACCAAACACCCAAATAAGTTGTTTGACCAGCTTTTTGACTGGATCAAACAATTAATATGTGCTCAAAAGTCAAAACAACTCTTTCTATGCCTTTTTTAACCCATTTTGAAAGGACTAATGAATAGTACCCCAATTGGAAATCAAAAAGACCAAGTTATTGTGATTTTTGTGAAAAAGATCCCAAACCCTTGAGAGGGTTTTATAAACTTGACCCAAAAATTGCAAAGAAAGTGGCCCCTCAGTCTCCTCTCTCCTTGTCTTCTCTGTCTCTTGGGGCCTGCTCTTTGAACCAGCACCCAGCTCCTCTCTCTCTCCTCCGAGCAGGCCAGCCACAAGACAAGCCTGAGCGCCGACCACCGACCACCGACCACTTGAGCTGTCAAGCAGTCGAGGCGACCACCTATTAACAAGTATTGGTCCGAAAAATCCGTCACCCAAATCATTCCTTAAACCCTAATTTCATAATTTGTTCAATTCATTCAATTTGTAAGCAGCGGTTTCAGTCTCAATTAGACCCACAAAGGTGTTCTCTCAAAATCCCATTCCAACGAGGGGGAGCAACGATTAAGACGAAGAAATGGGCCAAAAATCTCCCTCTCAGGCATGCTCTGTTTCATTTTCTTTAGTTTTGTGCTGTTATATTTACTAAAGTTTGTGTTTTTATGCTTTTATGAGTGACATTTGTGGGTTTGGTGAACTGGGTAGTGGCTAATTTTGCTGCTAAATAATGGGGAGAAATTGTTTTTGCAGAAGAGTAAGCAATTGGTGTTTGGGGATGTATATGGAGTTATTATGCTCCCTAAAGAGGTTGAGCATAATAAAGCACAGAATTTGCATCTCAAATTTCAAGTTCCAGACGTTGGCAAAGCGTTTAAGGTTCTTTCTCTATCTAAAGTTTTTGTTTTTCTTGTCATGCATGTGCTTTATTGTATTGTTTAGAGAATTCTAAAGAAAAATGGAGAACTAGCTATATATGTTTTTTTTTTTTTTTCCGGTTCATAAATCAGTCTCAGTTTCATGGCTTAGGTGGTAAATTCATTGATGTCCGATATTTGTGTTAGTTTGAGCCTTTTGTAACTTTGTTAAAGTGGGTTTGTTCCACATTGATAAAAGAATTGGCATTGATAACCTAGTGAGTTACTCCACCCTGTTGCCAATTGATTTTAGGTTGGAACCTTTGGGATGCACCCAAATTAGATAATGGCTACTGATTTAAGTGTGGAAAGGAAATTGGATTAGCATGTTAGGAAGATCCCACAATAATTGTGATAGAGTTAGCCAGTGGGGTCAATGCTCCCTCCTCTCAAATTAAGAGAAGACAATAGAAGTAGTGTGGAGTTACAGTTACATATTTGGTCGAAGAAATGTGGATTTTGCTCTTGTATCCAGCCGTGTGTGTGTCATTCAGAGGTGCATTTGGCTCGGGACTGATTACACTTCACAGGCAGGCCTGTGGTTGTCCCAAAATTTTACAGCTAACAATGACTTTAATCAACTTTGATTTTAGTTTCTTCCATGAGAAAATGTTTTTGTCACTATTATTTTTCTGTTGCATAATTGCACCGAGTAACCAAAAAGATTTTGATGCTTGGATTCCTCAATTGTACATATGAGATTCAAGAAGCTTTTAGCAGGCATTGTTCTCTAATACTTTCCTGCTATAAATCAGTTTAGTTTAGTAAACTTTATTTCACTTCAGTATAGCTTAGTAAACTTCAGTTGACTTCCTCTCACTCAATTAAGTTTGTAGTCAACTTCACTTTAGTTTACATATCTTGTTTGGAATATAATTTTCGAAGGATGGTCTCTTTGTTTATCATTCCATCACGTAATCTCCTCATTTAATGTTTGCAGCAACTCTTGAATATTTTATTTGCTATCATTTGCCTTCCAGAATTATTTTAATTTTGAGTGTTTGTTTGGAGTTTCCCTATGTGCTATTTTATGCAAAAGAATGTGTTCTTACCATGCACTTTTCAAATCCATTCTTTCTTGTTGAGAGAAGATGTATATTGATACTAACATCTTGGATATAGATGGTGGTTCTTTATGTAAGCACATGATTGAAACACTGCTCTCTTTTGTCTTAGGATTTTGTTGAAACCAGAGAAGTGGGTGAGTTTCTGAGTGGAGCTTTGGCAGGGGCAATGGCCAAAGCTGTTCTGGCACCTCTTGAGACTATCAGGTGATCTTTCTTGTGAATATTTTGCAGTATTTTAATCACTCCTGGCTACCTTTTGTATTTGTCAGCTATATAGTTATTTTTCTTTTCTCCGGCGACTGTGAAGCTATATCTCTTGTGACTGTATTGTCTTGATTATTTAATAGAATCCTGTGAAGGTAATAGGCTAGTCTTCATGTGAATGATGATTCATGGTGTGAGCCTTGATTCTTTACTTATTCAATTATGTTTTAATCCCTCTTGATTCGTTGTATGGCATGTCTTAGTTCTTAATGCAAGAATTCTGGGCAGACGATGTGGCAATTAAGTTGACCACTATATCTAATTATGATACATGTGTGATATCAATTGTCTTCCACTTTTCGTCTGTAATTCTTTTGTGATTCTGTTTACATTTACGTAAGCTCCTTGTATCAGGACAACATTTTGTTATGGGCAATCCTCAAATTTCTTGGTGTATTAACTAGAGATATATAATATATTCCTCCATTTGTAGATTGTGGATAAGGTTATAAAACATTACATGTAAGTTTCTATCTTGGCTGTATAAGTCTCCAACTGATGCCAATCTTCTGTAGATGTCATCAAAATTATAGCTAGAGAGCTGTTAACCAGCAGTTTGTCTTTGTTGATGTAAACCAAATGCTGGGATTTTTAGCTATATACCAGATTCATTATTGGCTTAATTGTAGTGAATATTTGCTATATCTAGTCATTAGTATTTCCTAATATGGCTATGTTCTGTTGCATTCAGACACCATGTTTGATTCATTGATTGAAATATCAGGACGAGAATGGTGGTTGGTGTTGGACCCAAAAATATTGCTGGAAGTTTCATAGACGTCATTGAGCATCAGGGTTGGCGAGGTTTGTGGGCAGGAAATGCAATTAACATGCTGCGTATAGTTCCTACCCAAGCAATTGAGCTCGGAACATTTGAGTGGGTCAAGCGATCAATGACGTCAGCCCAAGAGAAATGGAATCAGGATGGAAATCCTAAGCTACAAATTGGAGATGTCACTTTAAATTTTCCTCTCTCATGGCTATCTCCTGTTGCTGTGGCTGGTGCTGCTGCTGGAGTTGCTGGTACACTAGCATGCCATCCTCTTGAAGTTGTTAAGGTATTTCTATGGAGGACTTGATTGCCATCTAAAACTGCAAAATTTGACTGTCATGTCCCTCATGTCTTAGAATCTTGCCATTCCCTACTTGTCTATGATCATCTTACGACAGTGTTACAGGTCATTTGTAATAATAATGTATGATTTGCACATGACATCATAGTGCACCTTTTCCCATTGGAATGCTCTTATCTGCTTTGCTTCTTGACTATTCTTGTTGGAAGCCCTCTTATACCTTTTAACCTTTTTCTTTCTTTTTTGTTTGATTATGTTTTTGTTTGTTCTCTATAACAGGATCGGTTGACCGTGAGACCTGAGGATTACCCTAATGTAACAGTTGCACTTGCTAAAATTTACAAAGATGGTGGCATCAGTGGCCTATACTCTGGACTTGTTCCCACTCTTGTTGGAATGCTCCCATACAGCACATGCTACTATTTTATGTATGACTCACTGAAGAAGTCTTACTGTGGTGCAAAGAAGAAGAAATCTCTGAATCGTGCAGAAATGCTCTTGATTGGCGCCGTCTCAGGTGAAACACTTTGAACCTAACTTTGTTAAATTTGATATGTGAGATTTATTTTAGCATGCTTTTATATTTTGAGTAGGTCTTGCATGAACTTTGTTTATCGTATGAACCAACTCCATCGAGGTGACTCTTACGCTGTACAAAATTGACTCCCACTTTTATGAGTGACTTCTATTTAACTACCACTTAGCGGGGTGACTTCGTCACCTCAGAAAGGTGGCTCTCACATGGTCCATCAATGGAACAAGTTTATGCAAGATTTGGTGCTATATTTTACTGTTCGTGAACGTGATGCATTTTCTTTCAGTGTTAATTTTGTACTATTTGCTTATTGAATTCTAGAGGCTAGAACAAAATCCTTGTAGATCATAGTTTTTAGTTGCAGCAGTAATTTTAGTCTGAATGTAGATTTCTTGTACTTGGATAGACATTTTAGTCTTGTTTCATGGACTCTGGCAGGTCTTACTGCAAGCACTATTAGTTTCCCTCTCGAGGTAGCGAGGAAGCGATTGATGGTTGGAGCACTGCGAGGTAAGTGCCCACCAAACATGGCTGCAGCACTTGCGGAAGTCATTCGTGAAGAAGGCATAATGGGACTCTATAGAGGGTGGGGTGCCAGCTGTTTGAAAGTTATGCCTAACTCAGGCATCACATGGATGTTTTATGAAGCCTGGAAAGACGTGTTACTTTTGGAAAGACGCCTTTGATAAGCAGCGACAAATAGCTTCGTCCAGCGTCTCCGTTTTACAGAGGGGACGTAACGAGCTTGGCTTTGTTCTTTTGCATGAGAGGATGATATTTTTGTCAATGGCTCTCGTATATGCTATCTTTGTTTTGCTTCTGCTAAATCTTTTTGCCTAACCTTTGCCTGTTCAGTCTTCTGGTACAATTATAACGAGGCTTAAGCTAGCTAGCATTGTTAGGAGAGAAATCAAAGTGTTTTTTCTTCCTTTTTCTTAAATCGCGAAATCAAATTGTTACGCATAGAGTTTGTTTCATGCTTTATAAGGAATACTAGTTACATTGTAACATCAATTGAAAATTTTATCGTGATTTCGGTTATATGATGCGGTGCCTGCTCAGATATTTCCTTTTGTTGCCAAGTACAAAGTCATGCCTAATATGCATATGATGCTTAGACGCTCAAAACTAGCTAGGCGTTCCTACTATTACACATGATGATAGAATAGTGAGACAGAGTTGAAACTGCAACCTGAACAGACTTCTCTTAGAGAATGTGCACATCCAGATGTTCCTCTTTATTCAACCTATGCATATGCACTCTTGCCTCCTAAATAACTAGGAGGTTACTTCGACAATCAAGATCGATCGAGTCCATGATACCAAAACAGAAGGTAATTAGATACCAGCTAGCATAAGCAACTGTAACACTAAATATCATCCTTGTTACAACTGAGGACATAGTGACTGATAGATAATTACCTGAGAGACATTATACTGGCAAATTACAGAAAGTAGAGTATGCTTGCTTGGAGCAGCATAAGAATATAGTGTCCACATCACAACTTTTCCTTTATGTAAGTCTTGTAAGTCTATTCAAGCAACAACCGGACGGTAACAAGTTAGGCCAAGTTACACTCTGGTTCATATGGACATCGATGCTATTGACATGGTTGATGGTTCGTACTTAGCAATACATTTAACTGTCTTTGTGATAATCTCCGTCTGGACGGGGATTCTATGGCACCCTACATTATTTACAGTTCCTACACCTATCTAAAAAAAACTCATGGCAAACTCAATCAAATTAGCACTTCCCACTCCCATAATCATAATCATATTCTATAACTAGGTTTATGATTACCACTTCCCACTCCCATAATCATAATCATATTCTATAACTAGGTTGTTACTAAATTCTAAATTATAACTAGGTTTATGATTGTAATACGTTACTAAATTCTAAATTAATTGAACTTTTTTTAAAAAAGTTTTGAACTAAACACTCAAAACTCGTCAAGATTGTTTATACCGATAGCAGAAGCAGCAAGCAAATAGGTAAGGAATCCAAAGATACCATTAATATGAAATCTAATGAAATCTAATTCAAACTTAATGATTATATATTTATAATCAAGCAATTACATATGTGACAACATTTGGATCAAAATTTTAACAATACAATATGTATATGTGACAACATTTGGAGTAATTCCATATGTATTATGAGTCACCTATACATATCGAAATCTATTAGCTTCTTCCCATCGGCCTCGACAATATGGATTAAACCCTACAAAATGAAATTCAATCGCATTTCATCTCGGAGAAGAGTTTGCATAATCCATCGACAACCCTTCGAACCACCGCTAGCTGACTGTTAAGCGGCAGTAACAATTGGGTGTCAATTAAGCCGTCGCAGACCAATTAAAGAAGACAGCTACCCGAACATTTAGACAGGGAAATCACAGTCGGCTGATGCTCCGATCTCGAAGCAACGGGAAACAAAGGCTGAGAGCAGAAATCGAAGCAACTGGAAACAAAGGCTGAGAGCAGAAATTCTTCAGAATTAGGCATAGCTTTTGCTAGATACTCTAAACTCAACCTCTCACTTCCTCTCTCATAGACGCTGCCCATATTCACATCTCTCTTTTTGTACTGAACTGAGTTTCTGGGTACGGCTGAAGAAGGGTGAGATTTAATAGTATGGTGGCTGGTAGAGAGTTCTTTTCTAGGGCTGACGTGGCTGTACGATTTTAACTATTTCCAGAACGTTCTAGGTGGATCCTTTCTTGCTGGGCTACTGAACTCGCTAATAATTTGTGGGCTAGTTGGGCCGAATGTTGTTTCATGAAGTAGATTTTTTTTTTTTNTTTGGGTGATTTTCATGAAGTAGATTAATAATTAATTGCAGACAAATAAGGACTTCAAGTTGCAAGGCCTGTTTAGTGTTTTAGACTAGTAGTTACTCCCCCCATTCCTAAATAACTCTACATTTTTCTAATTGGGTTATTTCACTAAAATACTGCCATATCTTTTTCAGGTAAAAAATTTGGTGGTGAATTACTCCCTCCGTTCTTAAATGAAGGTTACGCTTTGTTTTCCTCAACTCACATGTATATGAGTTGCGGAAAACAAAGCGTAACCTTCAATTAAGAACGGAGGGAGTACAATTATATCCCCAACTAAACACCTCTAACTAACCACCCAATAACTAATGTTGTGGGTAAAAGGAGAAGACACATGTCAAAATCAGCTTGCATTTGTTTTTGTGCAAACACTAAATGGTAGAGTTATTTAGGGACAGATGGAGTACAAGATTTCATATGTCTTTAGAAAAGTACACAAGTTGGAGTATAAAAAACCTTTCAATTATGCTCGTTTTTTATTTTTTTATTTTAAAAGAAATCAAAAAGAAATCACCATTTACAAATTTTCATATTAAGAAATAACCTTTTCAAAACGTTTTTGTTATGATGGAACCACCTCCAGGGGCGGATTCAGAAATAATTTTAATGGGGGGCGAGTTTAACGGGGAAAAAAGAACGACAATACGAACTATAAGATAGTTCAAAACAAAATACAATATCTCTAATAAAAGAAATTACAATGCCAAATAACAATGTTCTACAAACTACAATTTCCCTCTACGATGCTTCATCTTTTGGAATCGATCCATTACATCTTCATTAGTAACCGTATCCAATATTTCTTTTTCTATAAAACAAATTAGACAATCACTCAAGAAATTGTCACTAACGATTGCGCAAATTTGTCTTCACAATTTTCAGCACAGAAAAGCATCTCTCCACAGTTGCGGTGGCAACAGGCAAAGCCAAAGCTAGCTTCAAAAGTTTGTAAACCAAAGGATATATAAGATGTTTCTTTGTCTGCACCATCAAACGAGCAAGAACACCAATATCTTTCAAGTCACCAAATCTTCCATCAATGTAAATCTTAAATTCATACTCTAAAGTCATTCGATCCGTAGAAGAAAAGTCAACTGGATAGAACTCAGACAATCTCATCAGCTTCAATAAGTCAAATGCAGAAAATGAATCAATTGGACTTAAAGAAGCCATACAAAGGAGCAACTCAGAGTTCACCTCATTGAAACGATCATTAAACTCTTGAAGCAACATATCCAAAATAGGATAAAAGCAATCTACCTGAAAATGTTGCAAATTGGTCATATTGGTCTTCTTCCGTGGCCTTCTTGGATCAACAAATTCATCATCCATGTTCACCATTCCTAGATCATGTTTTTCACAAAAAGAAGATATTTTTTGCAAAA
>BSSO01005746.1:0-12763 GCA_030267885.1 Mesembryanthemum crystallinum | reverse complement strand
TCTCAGCATAAATATGTTACAGACTTGCTTCACAAATTTCACCTACATACTACTAAACCGGTTCGTACCCCAGTTGTTTCTCGGACCACTTTATCCCTTACAGATGGTGAATTGCTTACCGATCCACTTGAATATAGAAGCATGGTTGGGGCATTGCAGTACTTAACTATAACTCGGCCTGATATTGCTTTTGCTGTCAATATGATTTCTCAGTTTATGCATGCTCCTCGTACTACTCACTTGCACGCTGCAAAGCGTGTTTTGCGTTATTTGGCAGGTACTGCAGATCATGGCCTCCATCTCCAGGCTTCAGCGTCTCCTACAGTTGTTGTTGCTTATGCCGATGCGGACTGGGCTGGTTGTCCTGACAGCCGCCGCTCCACCACGGGTTTCGCTGTGTTTCTTGGCTCGAATCTTGTCTCCTGGCGTAGTAAGAAGCAACCCACAATTTCTCGCTCTTCAACTGAGGCCGAATATAGGGCAGTCGCTTATACAGTTGCGGACACCATGTTTATTCGCCATATTTTATCTGAGATTGGTCTGTTTATTCGGCAGCCCACTACGGTGTACTGTGACAATGTCAGTGCTACATACATGTCTGCTAATCCTGTTCTTCATGATCGCAGCAAGCACATTGATGTCGACTACCACTTTGTTCGGGAACATGTCGCGACAGGGTCGTTGGTTGTTAAATATGTTCCTACTAAGTTTCAGTTAGTTGACATTTTTACTAAGGGGTTGTCTTCTCAGCAATTTTTGTATCTCAAAGACAAACTGTCCGTGCGTCCCCCCGATCAGTTTGAGGGGGTGTAATAGGGCATAGGCCCAATAGTCTAGGGATACAAATGTAATTTATTTTGTAAACTATATCTATAAATATAAGCGCCAGGGCTCCCACATGGGTGAGCCATTCAGCCTAATAATTGTTCAATAACTACCAAAAATTACCATTGGGATCTTGTCTAAGTTGTCAGAACCTTGCATCAAAAACCCCTTAGACTTTTTTCCAAAAAGCCACCGTGGCCACTAATAGAAATCAACAAAAATCGATAAAAATTAATAAAATGAGTAAAATCAATAAAAATCAACAAATTCTACTCACTAGAATGAGAAAAATCATTAAAAATCAAACAAAAATCAGTAGAATCAACAAAAGAAGAGCAAAAAGAAAGATCACCAATAATTAACAATAGAATCATATAAAAAAAATCACACGAAAAGAGCCAAACTTAGCTTATAAATATATAGTTAGGGAGTACTAGTAGCTCAAGTACTAGCAAAGCATACGAAAACATAATGGTTAATTCTCTTGCAATTTGTTTGGTAGGGAGGATTTGATAGGAAAAGTAAGGAAGGGAAAGGAAATGGTGCAACTTTTCCACGTTTGGTTTGGCAAAATATAGAATAAGCAGTGAGAAAAGAATAGAATTTATGGGAAAGATTTCTCATGAAATCCTCATTTTACTTTCCTACCAGATTGGTGGGAATTGGAAGGAAAGAAAGATGAAAAATCTGTCAAATTAAAAAGTTACTAATACACCCTCAATTTTCACTTCCCTCCAATATAATAAAATGAGTATTATATTCTCACTATTTTATTTTCCTCTCTCTCTCTCTTTTTCATTTCCTATCTTTTCCTATTATTTTAATGAAACCAAACAAGCTGTTAGAGTAAATTTAATTTTTTGATTAATCCAAAAGTGAATCTTATAGTGAGCAGCTATACAGTTATAGGATTAAATGTTAAGATGGATAGTGGTGCACTAATAGTGTGTTGTTGTTTTCTTTTTTTTTCCCTATATTTAAATCTAATTAAGTCAAAGTTAAATGAATCAAGGCACGTATCTCATCAGATACATATTGAGAGTAATTTTCTTCAAAAGCACGTGATTGGAACTATAAGAGCAATATTTATACGACGACTCTTATAGTTCAATCCTTTCCAAAAAATAAGAAGTAACATTTATAATATAATGAGATTCAAACTCTCAAATCTAAAAGTTGACACAAGATAATACACACACAAACATAGGTTTAGATTTGATTTTCGACAAGTCTAATTAATAGGTTGGTACCTATGATTTGTTCGATTAAATGAGTTAGATTTAGTGTTGGATTTGCAACCCAAAATTGATTTTTCTCTTACCCGTTGTATAAAAAACATTTATGCCTAATTTAAGTTAACCTCCAATAAGTCTTCAATGCTTTTGAGAGTTTGAATCCCATATAAAATAATTGTTACTTTTTTGGTTTATGGGAATGATTGAACGAAAGGTGCTCTCTTATAACCGTTGTTAAATTTTTTTTTTAAAATAGTTTCAATCACATGTTTATGAAACTCAAAATTAATCTCATTTAAATATCTATATCTGAGGAGATACGTTTCTTGATTCCCTTAGCTTTAACATAACTAGATTTATTTAATTTTTTTTTTTTTAATAAAAAGTTCTCCATGTCATATGAACACACCAATCGGTAACATTTTCTTCCCTTTTTTTTTTTTTTGTGGTGTCTACAAAGAGGAACTTCCTCCCTCTTTGAGCGTGGCTAAAGGGCACCTCCTAACGCACGGCCTCGGGTATTCCACGAATAAATTTAATCAATGATATGTGAAACACAAAAATTTGTGTAAGATGGTCTCATACAAATTTAAGTTGTAATCTGCTTATATCTTTAACCTGAATTCGAGGGGCATTTCTTCAACCGTCACCGTTAAATGGTGAAACGATTATCGTTAAATGGTGGTAATCACTTATAGGGCTAAACAGTGGTCACTGCTGAGTGATGGCCATTGTAAATATTTCCTATTTGTCTATGTGTGTGGTTGTCGAAACCTGGTAATCAAATATCTCTCAACTCTCTCTGTCTCATTCGATTTAAGGTCTGTTATGGCCTTATCTGCAATCAAAACTACTTCACTCTCTCCAACCTCAAGACTCAAGAGCAGAGGTGAGGAGCAACCCATTGGAATTTGAGTTGTACTGTACAATTTTCCGAGTTACAAGAAGCAGCATTCTCTTCTCTTGGTTCGTATTTCGTTTCTTTTAATTCCAAATTTGCTGTATTTTTCTGATTATTTGCATGTTGATTATACTGCCAACATCCCACATTCTCAAGTATGTCTTGTTGATTATTGAATTACCTTCACTGCTAATTAATTTGGGATTTTTTTTTTTTGGCTACTTGTACTTGCTGCATTCTTGTTTTCTGTCTTTTGTTACTATTGCATATGCAATTGTGCGTGTTTCGTTGGGTCAATGTTGTTATTCAATTGCATTCTGGGTTTGTGTTAATGTATTTCTGGTGTAAGGTATAGTTGAAAGATTGATGATGGTGAATGAGTTGTTAGTTTAAATGAAAAGGATTATTCTTTGACACAGTGGTGCTATTCTACACTGAAACTAAGTAAACTTTTAGGAATCGAGAGATGCTATACTAGTTAGAGTGTCGTATCATTCCCAATTATGAGGGTGAGGTCCAATTCGTATAGGCCTTTGTGCGCCCTTATAACCCAAAAATAAATAAATATTTAGTAATTCTCAAATTGCATTAACCATCGTCGAATTAGAGTCAATTAACCCAGATTTTTGTTTCTGCACGAATTGCTCTTGAGTGTCATATGCTCTATCCAAATTTGACTGATACAACCGGAAGAGAGCTTATTCACGTGCTCATGTAGTATGTTGTAGAGTTGCTTGAAGGCTTGCATTTCACTGAATTGAAATATGTCATATCATAAGTGAACTAATAAAAGGGATATTTGTGGTGCCTTGTGGAGGTGAGTATGAACCTTGGTTGGCTTTGCCTAAGCTTGATGGTTTGCTTGCTTGTTGGGGCAATGGAGTTCTGTGTAGTTTGTGCCTGCCGATGTAGGATCTGGTGGCTCACATGATGAACCTACTAGAAAACCCTCAATTTTAATGGGAATATAAATTTTATGTGGTGAATGCTTTGTGTCAAATGTCAGTAGTGCCAGATTTTACAGATGGAGTAAACATGTAGCCGACTGTGGCAGGCAGTTTGGTGAACGACAAAAGGTTGCCCTTAAACTTAAATATTCTAGATCCTAGTTTTGAGCCCTTTGGCTCATNAGCCCTTTGGCTCATTTCTGGATAATTCCCCCCCCCCCCCCCTCCCTTAAGGAGAATCAAACAGATCTTGTTGCATTCTCCGGCTAGTTAGCGTGTGTTTGTCATGAATACTCATTTATCATATCTGATGACACTATTACTGAAGCATTAGTAGCGACAACTATGTACTTGTTCTAATAACAGCAAACAAAGTAGTCAAGGACAGCTGCATATTTTTAGATGCTGAGTTTTTTTGTTTTTGTCGTATTTGATTATGATTCATGTGCTACTATTGACCCCAGGCAAAAGATCAGCAAACTTTTATATAAGGACGTGGTTTTTGACTTTGTTGCTTGATGGAAACATGCAAACCGGTGATCCAAGTGCCAAATTTGTTTGAACAATGCTCACTTGTGACGTGCATCATTTCATCTAATGCGTTTACAAGTTGGTATAATCTTTCACCCTGCTTTATTTGTTTGCCGTTTAATTTGAATAATTATTGTTATTGACTTCCCTTCATCTGTCACAATATTATAATATGCTGGGTTTCCTTTTTATCTTTTATTTTGTGCTCCAGATGGAACTGCTTTTGTGTAAGGCTACATAACCGATCTGAAATAGACTGATGTATTTTTCATCTTTAACCTCTTAGATGGTCCACTAAATAGAAAATTGATTTCTTAATTATTGTGCCTATCAAAATCAACCATGCAATGACGAAATCAGTTTTGTAAATATGTAACAAGTGACAGCATTCATCTCCTGATCACAGAGCTTTGCATTTGAAGGAATTTCGTTAAGTTGTATATGATATTCCACATGTATTCTGGGGCTCCAGCCATTCTCTTGTCAATACTAGCCTAAAGAATATCTGTTCAGATTTTTCAGACATTTATTCAGTTTAGCATGTGGAACCTTGAGCCTGTGTTTTAGAAAGTTCAAGTGCCAGCAATCTTTATTCTGAAAGGGCCTGTTCTCTAGAATTCTAAATGATTTTTTTTTAACTGACAATGGTATGTTAAAAGAATCACTGTCTCATATTTGTGATAATTTTTACTATGTTTCTAATTTCCAACTTTGAAAATAACCAGTCCATTCATATGATGACTTCTTCCTCAAACTAAAAACCAAATGACCTAGTCACTCTTGAATACATTACTTCATAGAAATGACCATTTTTTGTTAGTTAAATTGTAATAAATACACTTTATGCCGGTCAAGTAAACAGTGTTCCAGTATCATTACTGTGTTATCACATTGTTCCTAAATATGCTTCTGGGGTATTCAATGCCAATTTGTGCAGTATACTTCAAAATCTAAGAAGCTATAACAAATCTAGCCGATGGAAAGTAAGAAGTTCTAAAGTTGAGCCTTCTGAGAAGTTCAATCGTGATACCATTTATGTTGATAAAAAAGGCAAGTTCAGAAGCTTTAATCACAAAAAGGTGTCAAGGAAAAGAGGTATTATGATGTCTTATCCATATTTTTACTTAGAACTCACTGTAAATTCCCATATTTTTGCTATACTTTGCATTTGGTAATGTCTTTACCCAAAACAGGTGGTGGCTTGAGAGGACGCGGATGGAAATTTGGTTCTGGATTTATTGATGGAGTTTTTCCGGTGCTTAGCCCAGTTGCCCAGAAAATTCTTGAGCTTGTAGAGAAAGAAGCAGATAACAATAGAATTTGGGCCTGCCTGGACACTCTTCCCCGAACGCATTCCACCTGGGATGATATTATTAATGTAGCTGTCCAACTACGTTTGAACAAACAATGGGATCTGATTGTGGTGGTGAGGAAATTTATGTTTACTTCTTCTACTTCATGTTCCTGGCATTCGGTTGTATGTGGTTCGTTACTTATTTTTGAGGACTCTGCCTGTTTGTTAGTTTTGTTGTGCAAATATTGCGTTGATAAATAGGAGATAAGACTAACATACAAGTCTAGTGTGTTATTCCACCAAAGGTTAATTGGTTTTAGGGTAACAATTCACATGGGTTTGTGTGTTGTCTTCCTTTCTTTCACATTGCACTGCAATGTTTTGTGCCTTTGTAAACAGATGGTAAGCTAAAGATTCTGCATAACCAGTATTCTACTCAAATTGTGATTACTGTGTCACTTGTTAACAAGCTAATTTCTTCATTTTTATTGGGAGGATTTGACACTATGCAACATTTGTGCAGCTATGTCAATGGGTACTGTATAGGAGCTCCTTCCAACCAGATATCATGTGCTACAATTTGATAATTGAAGCTTTTGGACAGAACTTACAGCATATGAAGGCAGAGTACACATATTTAGAACTTCTGGAGGCTGGTTGCATTCCTACTGAAGATACTTATGCACTTCTGTTGAAGGCCTACTGTGCATCTAGATTGTTTGCAAAAGCTGAAGCGGTTTTCTCTGAAATGCGAAAGTATGGCCTACCTTCGAGTATGCCTCTACACTATCTAGTATGTTTTCGCTTCTTTTTTAAATTAGTTTATGCTGTAAACCGTTTCTAAGTTTGAATTTTTCTTCATATATTTGCCTGACCTTATGCTGGATGCCTATTCATTTTCAATAAGAAAACTTGTGCCAAGTAGCTCACATTTTTTTACTCGTTTGGGCAGAATGAGTTGATCTTTTACTGTTTCCAAAAATAATTGACTTCGTAAATCTCATTGCTGAAATTGAATGCACCTTTGGAGTTTGGAATCTATTTACTGAACCATGTTGAGTTTGCACTACACCATGATACCCATACATGTACGCCCCTTTTCTTTTCTTTTTTTGTGAGGAGAAAAGTAGGTTCGGTGGGACCATTTCAAAATAGGAGAGTTTTTGGAAATTTTGAAGGGAAAAAGAGAGAGAAAGATACAAGAACTTGTGTATCCGTACTATTATTTTGTAGCACTAAATCCAAATAATAATGGCTGATTTAAACACTAGTTTAGCCCCATCATTCACAAAAGTATACAGGGATTAACAAATGCGAAAAGCTCATTAACTACATATAGTTTTAGTTTTGAATCCTTAAAGTCCGAGATAAATAGAAATTTTAGTAATACGATGGCCACCACTAAATGGACATCTATTGTACACTGTTAGATTTAATTGAATATCTCTTGTGCAAACTTTTATTCCTAATTATGACAGTAAATTATTTATGAGGTTTGATTGACACCAAATGCATTTGGTTGCAACCAAATTGATGAGTGTGATTTTTTTGACTTTGGCTGAAACCAAAGGCGGTTTGGTTTTGGCCACATGGAGGTGGTTTACATGGCCTCCATTATATGGTAAAAAAAGACTTCACTATCGGTGGTGTTCATTTTACTCTATGGGTTAAATTTATGAAGTAGTTTAAAATCGTGCCAAAGAAAGGTTTTTATCATTTCAAAGCTAAGATTTTCTGGCATACTTTTCTTTCCACAAACTTTTGTGATACATGATGAATTATATCTCACAAAATTTGGACATGATATTAAACAATAATAATAGATTGGATACTAGCCTTTTATGTCGTTGTACATGAACAAAATTTGATTGTACATAGGGAGTGCCTTCTAATGAAGATGAGCCCTAGCTACTGAATTAGGCCAAACCATCAACACAATGCTCTCATGAGGCTTCCACCTGTGGCGGGGTTTGGATATTTAAATTTATGCAACTCATTTCAAATGCATCGACCAATTATTACTTCACAACAAGTAAGCAGTAAATGACATGCAAGTGAGGCATGTAACTTGGTCAGTATAAACTGTGACCTTTTGACCTCTTTTGAACATAGACATAAGTTTGTACTTACTGCATTTTCAAAATTAGTAGATTGTATGACAAGGTTAACATGGATGCATCCTTGTATCTTGAACATATTTCACATATTATTTTGTGCTTTCTCTGATTACGAAATATGATGTAAAATCTTAGGTGCCAATGTATACAATGCGTATATTGAAGGACTGATAAAAGGAGGAAACTCCAAAAAATCACTGGAGATATTTGAGAGAATGAAAAGGGAGCAGTGCAAACCAACCACAGAAACATACACGATGCTGATTAATTTATATGGGAAGGTTAGCCAGCAACAACTATCTTTTATATAATTGTTTTATTACACATCGCATCAAAAGTAGGTATCTCTTGGCATTGTCATATTATATGTTGTGGCTTGTAGTTAATATAT
Organism: Mesembryanthemum crystallinum; assembly: GCA_030267885.1. Taxonomy (NCBI): domain Eukaryota; kingdom Viridiplantae; phylum Streptophyta; class Magnoliopsida; order Caryophyllales; family Aizoaceae; genus Mesembryanthemum; species Mesembryanthemum crystallinum. Next base: position 4,522 of record BSSO01005746.1, on the reverse strand, counting down.
CATGTGATGCTATACTCTCTTATTCATAACATACGTCTTTTAAGGTTATGGCAATCGATTTAAGAAATCTTTAAATCTAGGAAACGAAACACAAGATTATTGGACTAGAAATACCCTTCTTGGAATATCCACATTAATTACTTATTGTTTGAATCCACATTAGAAGTATAAGGATAGGCTTGGAAAACCCATAAATTACTTCATTGTTTTCCTAATATGACTTATACTGTGAAACAAAAAAGATGATTTATGACTTAAACTAGTCTGCCAGTTTTAAGTTGTCTTCTCTCACTTTTTAATTTATCTTGACTTATTTGCAGAACCACGTTTTAATATTTTAGTTTAGATAGATTATGAAACAGAGGAAGTATTATTTTACATGAGTACTAGTTCCCCTTAGTCTCACATAGCTGCATTATCTTATGGAAGTTGGGTAAAGATCAAGGGTCAAACAGAAACAACCTCTTTGTTCTCACAGGGGTAAGGCTGCATACAACCGACCCCGCCTAGGTGGGAGTCTTTTTTGGAGGCATTGGGTAATGTTGATGTTGATGTTGTTGATATGGAGATCCAAAAAGTAACCTGTGATACAAGTACTAGTCTACTACTATTAGCTATCCTGTTTCATGGTTCTTAAATGTTTTAGAGATTGACTCAAGGCTTTTACAACTGTGCTTTCTGTTGAGCCTGTTTTGGATATGAAGGCAACTCTCAGCCCAGATAATCTGGTTTTTATTATGCTTGTTCACTGGAATACGTGTATTTGTTTCTGGCACTAGGGTTTCCTGAATACTTATCTACATGGTAAATTGATGGATATGCACAATGGGCATAATAAGCTTAACAGAAGAATAACCATTATGCAGGAAAATAAATCTTACATGGCCTTCAAGCTGTTCAATGAAATGAGAAATCAGAAGTGCAAGCCAAATATCTGCACTTACACTGCACTAATTAATGCATTTGCAAGGGATGGACAATGTGAAAAAGCTGAGGAAATATTTGAGCTGCTACAAGAAGATGGTCATGAGCCTGATGTCTATGTTTATAATGCGCTTATGGAAGCTTACAGGTTACTCCCCATAATAGGATTTGGGTTTTGGTAATTCTATTAAACATACAGGTCTAATTTGAGGTTCTATATGTACATGTATGAGTAGATTACATCTAGTTACTATGTTTGTATGGTTGTACTGTTAATTACAATTTGGGTGTTTGATACATATTTGAACTGAATTCATTTGGAGACTAACACTAGAAGATTAGTGGTCTATTAGAAGATGCCAATAGCAGAATTTACTCTAGGACTTTGTTAAATTTAAATCTGAATAAAGTGAATTTTAGAACTTAAATAATTTTCAATCAAAGAAAGAAAAAATAAAAAGTAACTTCGACAACAATATTTTTTGTTTCTTTCAAGTACTTTATAAATTGATTGGGAAAAAAAAAATACTTGAGACTATATGCCTGTAAATATTTGATACTATAACTTAGAAGTTAGTTGCAAGAACTTTTGGTTCTGTGCCATTTTTCTTACATCAAGCTAAATTTGGTGAATAAGTGATTACTTGTCCCCATTGGTTTGTGAGAATTTTGGTACGATTGGTCATGTAGGTGCATCTATGGACTGTGATTATGTGTGCACTATCCCTGAAAGCAATTCCATATACGTACATATCTGGTTATGTAATCACCCTCAACACATATAATATCCTGATAATTTTTCCTCAAATATGAGTTTTATTAAACTGATTTAGTTTCTCCATGTTCCACTTCTGACAGTCGTGCGGGATTTCCTAATGGTGCTGCGGAAATATTCACACTTATGCAACACATGGGATGTGAACCAGATAGAGCGTCATATAACATCATGGTAGATGCCTATGGAAGAGCTGGTTTGGTTGACGGTAATGACTCTCTCTTCTGAACTTGTCTGAGGAGCTTAATGTGATACACGGTTTAAAATATGAGTAACATGCTTTAGCACTTGCAAATAGTTCACAATTACCTGAACTTTCAACATAAGTGGCTCCTCCTTCCCTCCCAACCCAAAAGAATTTCTCTGCTCTAGGATTTTGGTTCAGAGCATCAGTTTTATCTTTTTCTTCAGCAAGCTTCTTGAATTCTTGTAATCTTGTGCATGCTCTTGCGGCAAGGAATTGCACGGGACCAAAAGATGAATGCAAATAGAGAAGCTGCTATATGTTCAGTTGTATCTCACCAACAGCATGGTCCTGTTGTAACTGTCTGAGGAGAAAACTGAGGAAGCCTAACCCATAGCACATAGCCCATGGTGAGGTTCTATCCTCAAAGGCTAAAAGCAGTAGATTGTGAGAAAGCAGCTCAAGCTTTTAACAAGCTAGGCCAAACACGCTTAGTGAAAATGTTCTACCATTTGGCTTAATTTGTATAGTCTACTAGCCTTGGTTCATGTTGCGCTGTATTATTCTTTCAGATGCAGAAGACATGTTCAAAGAGCTGAAGCAACGTGGCATGACTCCGACAATGAAATCCCATATGCTACTACTTTGTGCCTACTCAAAAACAGGGAATGTTACAAAGTGTGAAGAATTCATAAACCAGATGATCAAGTCAGGTTTGCAACCAGACACTTATGTCCTTAACAGCATGATAAATATGTATGGTCGATTGGGCCATTTCGAAAAGATGGAACAAGTTCTGAGTGCAATGGAAGAAGGAAAGCCATACGGCGCTGATTTAAGCACGTATAATATATTGATCAACATGTATGGACGAGCTGGATATTTCGAGAAAATGGAGGATCTGTTCCATTCACTTGGTGCCAGAAATATGAAGCCTAACGTGGTGACATGGACATCGCGTTTAGGAGCTTACTCGAGAAAGAAGCAGTACAAGACATGCTTGGAAATCTTCGAGCAGATGATCGATGCTGGGTGTTTCCCAGATGGGGGAACTGCTAAAGTTCTTCTTTCGTCATGTTCAAGTGAAGATCAGATAGAACAGGTTACTACAATACTTAGAACAATGCATAAGGATGTAGGGACTAGTCTGGTTACTGAAAGCAAGTTAACGACATTGTAGCATATGAATTTTCAAGTATAGTACGTAATCTGAGAAATTTGACTGAGTTATTTATCTCTTTGGGGTAAACGAATCCTCGAATTTTTGTGAATATGCTTCCTATGCAATCTGTAAGAGAAATACCAACAACAACAACAAAAGTCATAAGAAAAACCAGCAACTTCAGTATCTTTTCAGTACTGACCAGCACACTTTAAGTAAAAACAACCTTAAGCAACATAAAACCATACATATTGAACAGGTCTTAAATTGGTCTTCCCCAAATGACCAAATGGGTATTTTTAATGACCACAAGTGGACAATTTGGTATATAAAAAATCTCTGGTGACATATAGGTATTTAAAATGAACACCGGTAACCAATATGGTATTTTAAAATGAAATACGTGTCATATTCCCCTAAAAGTACGCCGGAACACAGAATCTCAGTAGTTGTTTCATGTAAAACGTATTTATATGCCATATAATTGTATTTTATCTTGTATTTAGTGGAGTATTTCCCCATTAAAGAGCTCTCGAAGATCTCCTAAATGGGAAAATACACAACTAATGATAGGAAGATAACTCTTAAATGGGGAAATACCCCACAAAATACGAGATAAGTACAATTATATGGCATATAAATACGTTTTAAATGAAACAAATATAGAAACTCTATATTTCAGTGTACTTTTGGGGCAATATGACACGTATTTCATTTTAAAATACCACATTGGTTGCCGGTGTTCATTTTAAATACCTATATGTCACCGGAGATTTTTTATATACCAAATTTGTCCACTTGTGTTCATTAAAAATACCCATTTAGTCATTTGGGGGGTCTTAAATTGTAGACGTTGAACATTTTAATCTGCAACGTGAACACAAACCGAATAATTCATGAGCGTTTATTATTTTTACAATTATTATACTCCCTCCGTCACTATTACGTTTTCAAATCAAAATTGGCACAAGAATTTAGGAGGGAAATTTTGGCCATTTTTGCTCTTATGAAATAGAGATAGGAGTAATATAATAATTGGATATGAGAGAGATATTAAATCAGAAGATAGAGAGTGATTGTAGAGAGAAAAAAGAGTTTCTTATTGTATGTTTTTAGATAGTGGAGGAGTAATTTAGGGCTGATATGGGGATTTACTTAGTTTTGAAAGGTAACAGTAGGACAAAAATTTTAATGGTTTGGAAACGTAATATTGGGATGAAGGGAGTATATTCGATTTGGTTCCCCAAATGACCAAACAGGTATTTTTAATGACCACAAATGGACAATTTTGTATATAAAAAAGCTCCGGTGACATCTAGGTATTTAAAATGAACACCGGCAACCAATATGATATTTTAAAATGCAATATGTTTCATATTCCCCCAAAAGTTCGCCGGAATATGGAATCTCGGTATTTGTTTCATTTAAAACGTATTTATATGCCATATAATTGTATTGTATCTCGTATTTTGTAGGG
>BSSO01005745.1:0-12763 GCA_030267885.1 Mesembryanthemum crystallinum | reverse complement strand
GAAATGTCTACTATCAATCTACCATCACAAGAGTTTTAAAATGGGGGTACATTCCCAATCGAAGCTTGGTAGTAACTCGCCTTAATCTCTTTTTAGATATAAATTTCAGATTTATGAACTTACAAGAGATCCTAATCTTATTAGAATTAGGTACCGACTAAACTGTAGAAAACCTGTTTTCACATATAAGAATAGGAAAGCAAGATATAATGCCAAAATATCGAAAAATTATTATATGGTTCTGGACCAATAGTCCCTTCTCTCACATAGCAATATATTTAGCATATCTTTTGTGGGCGATTTGGAGTTGATTCTCCTTAATACGTGAGAGAGGGACGATTGCTCCCGAACTATGTAATAACTCCTCCAAAATATCTTCATAATAACCTACCCAAATATTTACTATGCTATGTTCATGTTTGTTCCATTTCAACTTTAAACTGGTCTTAAAATACATATGAAGTGTAAGATAACAACATTAATTTATAGGGAATGGGGTTGGAAGACAAAGCCCACACTACACAAGTACTGTACAGTAGTAGCTATACAAGCTATAGACATAGTCATAGAGCTTGCAGCTTGGGTTGTGTTATTTACTTATCACTTACGGAGTATTTTATTAGCTAAGCCTTAGAGCAGGCCTAACAGCGTTGACATGTCATTTTCTATCTCTTAACTTTTGCCTAAGAAACTGAAATAACTTTCAAGTACCTCACCACTTTCATATATACCCTCTTTAGCTATTAACTAAAACTAAACACCCAAAACTGAAACACAACCTTTTCTACTTTTGGTAGCTCAACTGCCAATGAATTCCTCTCTGCTCGTTTAAACTTTAAAGCTTAGGTTACTTCACTTGATTCACTTCCCCTATCACTAGGGGCCGGGGCTCGATTAAAAATGAGTGTCATCTCACTACCTAATTCATTGGGAACGTTGAGTGAATAACCTACATGTTGGATGTTTGGATCAAACCCAAAACCCAAACTAGCTTTTTTTTTTTTTTTCTTTTTTTTTTTAGGAGTAAATATGATCCTTTAAATTTTCACAAGTTCAATTATACTCCCTCCGTAAAATAAACCTAGCAAACAGGTGGGTTGAATCAAATTTGGATCGGTTAACCTCAATTTGCTAGTCTGATGTGTTTTTCTATAGTAACTTTTTGTATACTTTCAATATATCAATTTAATTTTTGTCGGTTTTTTATGGGTTGGGTCGGATCGGGTTTTTGGGTTAGGTCCATTTTTGTGCCTATTTTAGCAGGTTAGGTCGGGTTGATCTCAATTTGCTGATACGAAGTGCATTTCAATGGTAATTTTTTTTTGTGTGTTTTTCAAATTTCGAGTTAGTTTTTATCGGGTTCTTATCGGATGGATCGGGTCGGATTTCTAGGTCGGGTGAGGTTTTACCAGGCTTGCCGTCACACAATGACTATCTACTTTGATATGTTAGTATATCTCATAAAAAGTATCTTGATTCCTTCTTGTGTTTATTCTCCGGTCTCCACCATGTACTTTTCTTACCAAACCATTTTACACTATAAATTCTTCTTCTTTTTTGTTTTAGTTTTTATTTATTTTATTTTTTAACCTGCGTACAAAGTAAAATGCTTCTAGTACGATTCAAACTTGGTTGGATAGAAATTCCTGCTTACTACTCATTAAAGTCCCTAACCAACAAGCTACCATTCCAGGCCTTGGCCCAATACTGAATGATTTAAAGGGTCACTCCATAATTGAAGAAGTAAAAATAACACTATGAAAAATACTTAAATTACAGTAACACAAATGTCCAAACTAAGGAAATGTTAGTCCAATAGTACTCCCTCCATTCCGATCATACGTTACCAAATCATTTTGGGTGCGGAGTTTAATCCAAGTTTCAATTGGTTAAATGTTCAACTTTTTTTTTTTTGATAGAATAAATGTTCAACTTATGCCCTTCAATTATGTGTGAGAGAGAAAATAAAAACCGAAAAAGAATAAAATATTAGAATGTGAGAGAGAGAGTGATTGGAGGGAGAAAGGAGATTTTTTTATTGTATTTTGGAGATAGTGGAGGGGTAATACGAGGAGATTATGAAGATTTATTTGATTTGGTAATGTGTGGGTGGGACAAATTAATTGTTGGTTTATTAACGTATGGGCGGGACGGAAGGAGTATTACTCTATTTCACGATGAGATTTTAGTAGCTCATATTTGTGTGATTGCGATAGAAGTGCTTATAGAGGAGTGTCTTGTTGAACATTCTATTAACTTCAATAATACTTGTCACATTTGTATAGAAGATTGTGATGAACATTATGTTCCAATGATAATTGTCAAAATGCAACCAAGTTGTGTTAAGAGGGGTTGGAGGAAAGAGATTATTTGTGATACTTGTATCGCTAACTCTTCAAAAAAATTGGAAAAAAAAAAAAAAAGATTTATTAGCAATTTGTATGTTATACTGGTATACACTCTGCAATGACTAACCAACAGTAGAATCATGATTTTTCTCCGACCTACAAATGCCAGCGACGTTAGAAGTGACGAAGCAACAACACGATAACACACTCTGCAATGACTAACCAACAGCACTGTGCTACTTAAGTTGTATAGAGTATAGACCATGAATGGGGGTAAACAAAAATGACTCCCAGTCTGCCAAATAGAAAATAAAAAGAGAGTAAAGTCGACAACGGAAGGTGTGATGAATTCCTAACGGATTTTGTAATTACAACTAGCTGGCATGATGGAAGTAAATCATGTTGTGAAAAACTTCCAAAGCTTCTTTCCGATGGACTTTTGACCCGGATGATCGTAATCATCATCATCTTCGCCTACATCACCGTCTTCATCTTCACCAACATCACCACTACCACTACCACCACCATCATCATCATCATCATTATCGTCTTTGTTCTCGTGGAAAATGCTTCCATTATCATCCTCATCAACATTTTCTGAAGTCCCATTGACCTCTTCACTCAACGATGCATTTTCAGCTGACTTTGCTTCTGCACTCAACAAAGTATTCTCAACTGATTTCGTAGCATCAACATTACTGTCAGCTACCTTGGTTGCTGTATCAAACTGCAACCAACAAATATGGGATTACTGGGTTTGACACAATTAGTTATTCATCATTAAACACAACATAAATGATCAAATTTTCTCACCCTGACAACCCTATCAGATGAAAATTCAATACTTCTAGTGGTCGAAACTTGCACCATGTTGAATCTTCTACCACTCTCAGTAGTGACATCCAATGACTGAGTGGGTGCATCATCAGGGTTTGGTGAAGGTTGATTAGTGCCTTCAAGGGCACGTCCATTTTTCTTGGTCTTCCCATCTCTACCCTGTCCTGCAGTGGCTGTTCCTGCACTGTTTGACGCTAAGATAATATGTTAGCATTTTAGAATGTGATCCACAACAACCATGTGTAAAAGAGAATTGTGCCATTGGCAACTACCAACACTTCAATCTGCTTATTTTACTGGACCCATTTAATGTACTGCCTTTATGGATTAGCTTATAATATTGTGTTATCTTCCACATAACATTGCATAAATTAGGTTTAATCAGAATGCTTCATTCCTCTCCTTTCACCTTGCTACTGAAATAGAAGATTGACAGTAGCTATAGGACCAAGTTGCTGCTGAAATAGAAAGATGTATGGTAGGTAATATAGGACCAGCCTGCTGCTAAAGGCTTGAATAAGAAGAAAAAAAATGGGTGACCCCTGTTGAATATAGGACACAGTACTAATCTTATTTTTAGTCTTCACAGACACTAGATTAGTTGGCATCAAGTTTATGCAAACAACCAGACGGTAATGATTGCATAATCAAACTTTATCAATTTCCCGTTAAAGTGTACCGCCAACCCAGGCAACTAATAGATGTAACACAAGATTATATCACACACCAAGCAAAAAAGACAATACTCCCGCAGTACCCAAAACACCACCTCTATCTCAAGGCATCACCAAAAGAAGTCACCTTCCCTTAAAATTAAGTGTTTTGCTCCGGAGTTCCTTGTAGCATCTATCTCTGGAAGGGTTAAAATTACTACACAACTTGGAATAAGGTGGGTATTTATTCCAGTTTGAGGAGATTTCGTTAAATGTTAATATCATAGGGTTTCACAAGTTGCCAGCACTTTATGAAGAGATAACAAGGATAGATGAACTTACGCTGTATGATGCCTAAGATTGTATCGTCTTTGACCAGGAGTCGGTAAAGTAGCAGCCACTGTTTGTCGCCTTTTCCTCCGACCACCAGTTGTGACACTATCAGCATTTCCGTCACTATGATCAGCATCCTGTTCACTTTCAGTCATTCTACTGGCCTGGGAACGACTGCGCTTACGTGCACTAGTAGCAAGTGTGATGTCATCATGGAGGGACTTTTCCGTGCTATGTGCATTTGTACCTGCAGACTCATTTGGCTGTCCCACCTTTCCTTCTGAAGTCTCCCCAAGAAAAGCCTTGGCCTCTTCAACAACTTCCTTAACAGAATGTGTCCTCCGAACTCCAGGTCCACGTTTCCTTCCTGGTTTTCGCCGGCCACCCTTCAGATCAGATTTCTCAGACTCCTGAATGCCTTGTACTTCACTGCCAATATTGGAGTCATCAACTGATGGAGCATCATTGACATTATCTTCTCTAACATCTGACTGTACGTTCTTAAAGGAGTCATTTACTAATCCAAATGATGGTCCCAGCTCATCAGTAGCAGAAGTAGGTCCCCTTGCAATTACTTCATCCGCACCAAGTAATGAAGTACTTGCCCTTTCATTTTCATTTGCACACAGATGCATAGAAGAATCAGGAGACTTTTCGGCAACTTGATCATCAGCACATTGAGCCCCTTTATTAGGGGACAAATTAAAAATGATTGAAGCACATTTCCGAATAATGCTTTTCTGCCCTCCAAATTCGGAGGAGCCCCTGTTAACTCCAGTCGAGGGTATCTTCTTGCTAATTTCACTAGAAGGAGGGATCCAATCCTTCGCATCCTTCTGATCATGACGAGAATGGCTAGGCAATTGAGGAGAGACCTCCATAGCAGGAAGCTTGAAATCATGATGCAGAAACGCACGAGCAGAATCTCCGCAGTTATTGCACCTCTTAATCTTCTCAACAAAGGCACTAAAATGGGCTCTCTCAGTGATCAATTGCTCTCTCTGGTTCTTCAGCTTTTTACTAAGATTATCAAGAGCCTCGATATCTTTGGATATCTCAACACTAGTTTCTCCAAGCTGCTTCTTGTTAAATTCCAATTCCTGCCTTTCCTTTTCAATGTGCTGCCTCTCAGTTTCCATTTCTTCCTTCTTTTTCTCAGAAACTTCCTTCAGATGATTGATATTTCTCATTTCTCTCGACCTCAATTCTTCAAAAGTTCTCTCCTTTTCCTCCACCATCTTCTCCCATTCTTTCTCTCTCTTCTGCATATCATTTTTAAGTGTCCGTAATTGTTGTTCGTAATCTTGAAGCACGAGGCTGCGCTCATTTTCAGACTTTTGGGATAACATTAGCTTCTGATGCTTCATGGTGGCTTCAAAAGATTCTATTTCTAGTCTGATGCTCTCTCTTTCCTGCCGATTATGCTCTTCAATCTCACTTTTCTTCTTTTCCAATCTTTCCTCCTCTGAGTTCCGCAACTTTTCAAAGCTTGCTTTCTGCTCAGCCAGTATCTTGAGCTCCTTATCCACAGCAGCTCGTTTGTCATCCAGTGCCTCCCAATCTTTCTCAAACTTCTCTCTTTCCAGCTTCAAATCTTTAACTTCCCTCTCAATTAGCTCATTCTGACGCCTAACATTCTCCATCTCTTGCTTCAAATTCGACTGCAAGCGAAGGTACTCTGCCCTCTCTTCATTTATATCTTCAAGCTTTGTTCTCTCTTCTTCAATCTGCAGTTGCTGTTTACTTATTTCTGTCCTCAACGCTTCAATCTCATCCTTTACCCTCTCTACACTCTCTTTCTCAATGTTAAGTTGTTTCTTCTCTGCCTCCACTCTTTTCTCTTCAGCTTTGAGACATTTTTCTTCCTCCTTCAAAGCTTTGACCTTTAGTTCAACATCCTTCTCTTTCTCTTTCACCCTCTCAGACTTTTTCTCTAATGCTTGTTCCCGTTTACCTAGCTTCACCTCAAGATGATTGACTTCAATTTCCTTCTCAGACACCACTTTTGTTCTGCTTTCCAGTTCCTTCTCAACAATTTCTCGCTCTTGCTTCATCTCTACCTCGAATTCATGTGTTTTGGCATCTAAGATAGCTTTGTGGTCATCAAGGAGCTTCTGCAACTCCACCTGCAATGCAAATAGGCATAGGCAATGAATAAACTATCAAGTATCTGCGGATACAAGAATAGGAAAATTTACACATGTTACAAGTTCAAACATCCATGCAAAAGGAAGAAAGATGTATTATCATCAGCAACAAATTACAAACCATACCATGAATTGAAGTACGCAGTCCAAGCACAAAATGGAAAGGGCTACTCAAACTACACAAATCCCCTCACCCACAATGACAATGCATGAGTTTGAAATATGTTTTACATACTCAATCTTCCAATCATTCATCTTGTGAAATGTGAATAGACAATTAATAATCACAATAGTTTCCATTTGACAAGCACTTATCGATGGTTCCTGTTCTGGTGACAAATGATGCATGCACAGGCATTAGTCAAACAGGACATAATACAGAGCAAGGTTGTGTTGTGACTTGTGAGTTGTGAGCATGCACATAAATACAATAATAAGATGTACAAAGAAAGAGCAGTTGAAACTTCCAGGTCACTTGGTCTCTGGCATGCCAAGACATGCACTCCAAAGTCCAATGCTGTCTCTACAATTGAGTTACATTATTACATATATGGTTAAGAATGTGTCTCAATGGACTCTGTCACAGAAACATTCACCAAGGGGTGTGTAACCGTACTTGTTATCACTGTGCTAGAAAATCAGACAGCTCAGTGAAGAGTAGTGGTACTTCAAATATTGGTATTTATTGAAAACCACATCATGAACTTTGATTGATGTATGTTCATTTTCCATATAGCTTCCTCAGTCCCTGATGCATTGGCTTGAAAATATCATAGCAATACAGATCCATTAAGAAAGAAGAAAGGGAAGACACAATCTACATCTGAGTTTATAATAGTGCACATTCATTTACTACTTATCAAGTGTACAAATGTGAATCTGTCAAGTTACCAGGTTAGTTTATTACTACCTCCGTTTTCAAATGAAAGTGACGCTTGACTTTTTGAACTGTTTTTGACTCAAGACTACACTTCATATTTTTGGACAATAAAATCCCCAAATTTGACAAAAATATCCACTTGCATGTCCTTCATATATAAAGTGTCACAATTATATTTTTTAAGGGTATTTGGGTAACTTTATCTCCCTCCAAAGTGGGAAGATGAATAGTGTAACGTCACTTTCATTTGAGAACGGAGGGAGCACTATTTAAGGAAACCAAATTGATATATATAGCCCACAACAAACAACAGCCTTCATTTTACAAAATTTTCCAAGTCAGACTCAGATGTTCACAAACTCAGGAGCACATGGACAGCAGAAGCCAAGAAGTTGTTCCACATAGAGAGGAAGAATTTTGCCGGGAAAAGAATAAAAAGGGTGTAGAAGATCTCAACATAGTATTTTTCCCTTTTTGCTTCTACCAGGGGCGGTCCAGATCACTTCCCACATTAGTCAACATATTTTTTCAAACAACCAAACATCTCACGGGTCCAAAATTGAACTTTCATCAACTGGACATAAATGCTCATAACTGAAAATAATTGACACCTGATGATCTCTCGTTATCCAATACTAACTATTAGGAGAGACTTACGAGAGAATATGCAGAACAAAGAGTCCTCAATATCAAAAAAAAAAAAAACAACAATATAATCAGACGGACAACCAGCACTAACCTACCAAAGCCTTTCAGTTCCGCTCAATGTCCTAAGCAGAATATCCTAGGAACAAACTATGGGAAAAACCCCCATACAGATGCCAAATCACAACTCATACTCCAAACAAACCCTGAAGGAATGGCATGATTCTAACATTTATAGCATTCATAGCAGAACACAACTATTTATGGCAAAGATCAAGAACCTACATAGAGTTTCCCTCCCTCTCTTCATCACAACCCCCCAAACTGTTAAAAACAGGGCCTCAAGTTTCAAGGCCTCAAGGTCATACTGAATACAAAGTCCAAAAGAGATTGTTCCAGAATCCAGATACTATATGAATAAAGGCCCTATACAAATAAGTGTTCAGTGACTCAAGACTCTTTGATGTACAAGGCACAAAACATTGGGAGGAAAAGTTTTTGGGTCCTTCACAAACAGGCTATGTTACCCGGACTCTTCATTTCACCTCAAGTACCCCGTGTCAGACACTCGACACTCGGACATGGGTACGGACACTCGACACTTCATTTTCGGCTAAAAACATGAAATTTTTTCTAAATATTGCCGAGTCTAACACTTAGACACATATCCATGTTGGACACTTCCAGCCGTCCAAGTAACATAGCAGACAGGTCAACCACTGCAAAAGGTCATTATTGTATGAGAACAGCAGTCCAGGTAAAGGCTTTCACCTTCATAGAGGAGTTTTGTATTCCAAATGAAGTTGTGCAGGGGTAAAGGGAGATGAAAACCTTATAAGAAAACAGACCCACTTTATTGACAATCCAAACCCTCCATCCAATGAGTTTCGGAGAAAAAAAATCCTCAAGAATATGAAAGCCATGCGCTCATCTTCCCTCCCAAAAACATGCCTCAGGAAATGGAAACTCCACGATATATGAAAACGTCATCAAGGGATTAGAAATACAACACTGGCGCATTTTGATTATTAAGATGAGACTTAGTTAATTAGAAAAAAAAAATGCCTGCAAAATAGACAAAAGCTGTAACCAAACATGAAAGATAAGTGAATCTACCAAACCCACCTTGAAATACAAATGAGCAGAAAATTAAAATAAACCTGTGAGAAAGATCTCCAGGGGCTACGAATGTGAAATCAGTACATAGCTCAGTATTCCCACCCCATCAGAGCCAAATCTTGCTAGCAATATCAGATTTAGGAAAATACATCATCATCATACAGAACCAAAAGATGACAATTAGTATAGTCCCTTCTGAAGTAAGGAGTATACTGTATGAACTTACAAGAACAAGATGAGGAAATAGCAAGCACCTCCATTTGTTGGGAAGGGATTACAACTTACTTTTTCTCTTGCATTAAGCCTTTCTTCCTTTTCTTTTAGTTGATTCTCTCTCATCTCCAGGTCGCATCTCATAGCATCAGCTTTCTGAAATAAAATGCATGAAGAAAATGAAGAAAAAGAACAACATATGATTAGATGTAAAACAGTCATTCAAAAATGAACCTTCTCTTTCAAATCCAAGTCTGCCGATTGATTGTTTATATCATCTTCCATTTTTCGCAAAGTTGCATTAGCCAAATCAATCTTCTGTTGCAGTTCTTGAAGCTTACTCTCCTTTTGTTTGCAGGTCCTATCAGTTTCAAGCAGTTTTTCCTCCCTCTCATTAAGGGTTCTGCGACTCTCACAAAGCCTCTCCTCTGCTTCTTGTAACTTTCTCTCCCACTCAAGTAAATCTTCCTTCTGTTTGCAAAAGTATGACTCATGGGCTTCTCGCCTAAAACAGTCGACAAGGCAGGAAGTTTGAAATCAATATAATATTCCATGCCCCAACATACAATCATCAGATTTTGCAAGTCAAATGATATTAGACAAAATACAAAAGAACGGCTCTCCTAGTCACAGGCAGAGAGACTGATATATGAGGAAAAAAATACATACTCCTGATTTAGTAGTAGACGCTCTCTCTTAATAGTGCTCTCACGAGCCTCCAAATCTTCAAGTTTTCTGTCTAAAGCAGACGTCTTCCTATCTGCCTCAGCAAGTTTGGCATTGACAGCGTGAGATTTACCTTCTATCTCCAAACGTTTTTTCTCAAGTACTTCGATACGAGCATTAACATCAGCTATAGTTGATTCAGATGAATCTTTAATTTTTGCATGTTCTTCACGCATTTCACGCAAAGCCCTCTCGAGCTGAAATTAGATTAACAACCACTAAAGTCAAATGCAAGACAAAAGAAAATCAACAAATTTTATGCATAAAATTCAAACTAAATAAAGAAAAAGTGCAAGCTGTAGATTGGAAACAAAGATGTATAAGTTGCATAAATAACCAGTAGCTTATAATGCACAAACCATGTGAGCCAAAATACCAATTGGAAAACATCAATAAATTATAAGTATCAAACTAAATACATTATCAGTAAAGAAAGTATCATAAATAAAATACAAAAATGAAAAAAGCAGTCCTCGTGTTTTAACCAAGTGGATTGCAGCATATGGACATACTACCATAACAACTATGGTACTTAACAAAAATGTATAAACTGCATAAATCACAAAATAGGAGTCCAAATTTTATACAGCAACCACTGAGCCTTAACAAGCTATGCACTCTTCATCACTCAAGCAACAGAAGAAACATTGGCACAAAGAATGTTTTATGCAACACTTCCTAACAGGTTGGGTAAATAGATTGTATTCATGAAAAAATAACAGAAAGCAGCGATCCAAAATCTTCTCAAATGTTCTAAGATTCTTGTTAATTGTGACTAAAAGCTATCTCTTTCATGAACATTAGGCTACAAATAGACTAGAATGCATAACAGTTCACAATTACTATTAAGCACCTAGGAACCTAGTTTGAAGCTACAAAGGCACTGACATCCTAACTTTTACCATAATGCTTAAAAATGCAAAAACCATTTCAAAGCAAGGCTAGCCACTTTAGTACTATGTCAGAAACAACCTGCACACAGATAGCATGGAGCACATAACAAGGTGCGAAAATAACAAAATACATCATAAAGAAATTCCAACAAAGAAAACAATGAAATATACACCCCCAAGTCAATTTCATGAAGCCAAAATAAGATTATCATCAAAGGTGGTCTTTCAAAATGGCAACAAAATTTCAAATATAGATGGGACCTAAAGTATACAAAAACATCTAATGATGTGCTACTAAACAGAAGGGGAGAAACAAAGAAAAGGTGGACCATACATCAACCACGCACTTCTTCTCAATATCTAACGCCTTTTTCAGATTCTCCCCACGCTTCTCAGCTTCAGAAATAGCAATTAGATGAGCAGCCTGCTCTCGCTTAAGAATTTCCCGTGCTTCAGAAAATTCTTGCTCCAGTTCTTCATTCTTGGCAGCTAAGTTATTCTTCTCAATAAGCACCAACCCCATGTTGTATTGGTAGTCAAATAGCTATTCACATACAAAGTAATCAGTTAAAAAGTAAACATCATAGAATAAAAAGCATTGTCTAGCAACATAAGAATAATATACGACTCAAAAGCCACAAAATCACCATAGACAACGGTAACATAAAATATCAATGCCCTGTTTATTTCCTCAATAATAACACAACTTGCATATTACAATTTATAATCAATGTCACTATATCACTATGTATTCCAACTTAAGCAATAGGTATGATAGCATTGCTATATATGTTTCTTTGCTCACTTACAAGTAGAATATGATCATTCCACTCATCCGTTTTCGTGTTCACTACATACAACATAATTTTCTTTCAAACTATTCACATTACCCAACATTACATCATAGTTCTTTCCCAACATTACTTTGCAAGAACACAAGTCCCACACAAGAATCAAGATACCCATAAACCAGTAAACCACACAAACAAGGAATCAACCACAACTGAGTATAAACAATGAAGTTCAAAAAATCAACATTTTTTTTTGACAAAATCTAGAACCCAATTACCCATCAAACATTCACACATAATAAAATCCCACAACTAACCTCTTTTTCAAGCCGCAAAACCTTCTCAACCAAAGCCTCATGATCCTTCCTCTCCATAGCCGACTCATCCAACAATCCAGCCTCCTTAAACTTCCTCCAATCCTCGAAATTCCCACTCCCTAACCCAGCCACCGCCCTTCCCGCACTCTCCGACATCAGTGAACCTAACGGCGGTGGCGGCGGCGGCCCATCGACGAACGCCACCGCCTTTCCCTTCGCCGCCGCCGACAAGCCGTTGCCGTACCTCGGCTCGGTTCTTGGCGTCGAAGTTGCCGGCGTCCATGGCGCCTTCCTCTGAGGCGTAAACATGGTGATTTTTCCGGCGTAAGGTTAGGGTTAGGGTTAGGGTTTGGGGTTGAAGAAGGTGATTGATTTGGGGATTTGGCGGCGAGTGAGGGTGGCAACGGCTAGCTGGGAGGGTTGCGCGTGTGGTAGAGTGAGGAGGAGAGAGACTGAGAGTGAAACTGAAACTGAAACTGAAACGAGATTTGAATATGTAAACCCTTGAAGTTTTAACTGCGGACGATGGTTTGTTTCGTGGAGTAAAATACAACGGACATGGTTACTGATTACCAGTAATTTTTAGGAAAACAGGATACTCTTATGAATATAAGTAAGTTTTTGGTTTTTCCTGTTTGAGAAATTACTTTGTAAAAATCTTTTAACATAAACTTCGGTTTTACACAAATTCTCATATGAGGCAGCCTTACTTAGGTCTTAAATGAGGTGGATGATGTCATGCTGATGTAAGCGCTCAACTATATAAACCCTACGCCCAATATAAGCCACTTTTCTCTCTCCTCTTTTTTCTCTCTTCTAACTACCCAGCCCCCAATTATTTCTCTCTCTTCTTTCTTACTC
>BSSO01005744.1:0-12765 GCA_030267885.1 Mesembryanthemum crystallinum | reverse complement strand
ATAAACAGAACATCCCCCTCTTCCATTCTCACTCCCAGCCAAAGGAAAAAGAGAGGGGGGGGGGGGGGGGGGAAGAGTAAACACCCAAAAAAGCAGCATATGGAAGGATTGAAGTTAGCATCTCTACAATTAACTTGTCCATTCTATTTCATTGAGTTTCATATAGAGAAAGAGCACACTGCATACCTCACTTGAGTCGGCTTTCCACAATTGGTTCTGCACTTGCTTGAGTCATATTTTCCGCGATAATCACAGGTCTGTTGACATCCATCTTGTGGAGAGAGCAAAGTCCAATATCTTCCTATATGATGGCCATTAACCCAAGCCTGACCTTTACCCATACTTCTTAAATCAAGAGCAACTGGTTCCAGCCCATCAGGAGCATCAAAATAAGCCTGCAGTGTATTACTTAAAAAAATCAGCCATAATAATTTGCATAATATGAAAGGGGTAACTTTGGTAATAAGTAAAAGGGGGCAGGTGATTTGAACAGAAGAAGTTCACATATTTCCTCAATGCTCTCCAAGCATGCAAATAGGACTTCATGTCACCATTCTCATGTACTAAACAACGCTATGAGCAGAAAACATTTGGATGCACACAAGCTTATTGACATGGTCCATACAACTTTTACATGGTGGCTGTCAGTGTTATATGCACCAAAAGACCAAATCTTGAAATCAGTCATCAAGCAAGATGCAGACTTTCCTAATCCCTAAATAGATATACGGGAAGTAAAAGATGAAAAAATATAATAAAAAAATAGGATAACACGTCTACTCACGTTTAAGTACTTTTCAGTTTTCCTGTAAAACATTCTAGATATTCCAAGCTTAGCGCCAAAATAGCCTGTTTCCAACAGCATAATTTATTTAAAAGTAAAACCATGTCATTCCTGACTTTTGGACTTCAATAGATAAGGAAGAAAAATACCCCAAGCCATGACTGACTGCACATACATGTGGTGAAATCATTCTCTATAAAGTATTACTATTTAGTGCTCGTGGGGGATTAGTGAGTGGCAAAAACAAATGAGTCAGCAAGATGGTTTCAACCAACAAGGGGCATTAGTTCAGAAATCACATATAGAAACGGATAGGAATGGAAAAAGGTGCGGTAAGGGATTGGATTTTATCCGGTNCACAATAAATAAGAAAGAGATCCAGCCATACCCAAGAATTCTCTCTGACAACCACGTCCTTCCTTCCACCACACTCCCAACTCCACTTCCCTCCCACCTAACTATCACCAGTCGCTGATCACTGGTCAGCATCATGACCACATCTGCTCGTCAATGTTTTGAATAAACCAAATGGCAGCCGGTAGTTAGATTTGGAAGTCACTTGGGTTGTGAGTTGGTCAATTGTGGCACAAATGGGTCCTAAAGTGTTACAGAAAGTTTGATGATATTGTTGACCGAACAATAATCGCATCTTTAATATGTATTCAAATTCATTTCTCATGTACAAAGATTGTAAATAATGTAGTAATTGTTAAAATCAAAATTCACATAATGGATATTTCAAATATTACATAATTACCTTGTACCAGCTTAAAGGGGTTTGAGTGGCATCAATTGTCAAATCAACCCAGGCTGCATTTTCACTTCCGTCTATATTGTATATCTCCTGGACTTCACCTTTAAGGCCGACCTACAGAGGGATGGCACTTTTAAAACTGCAATTTATCAAGAAAGAATCACAAAAAGGGATGAAATCTTCTTCAGCAATAGGCAAGGAACCAAAAACCGCAAAATATAAATACACAGGTCAATGTCATCTGATTCGCGGACAGGGTAAGGTAACTGGGTAACCATAGATAACCCTCTAGGAGCACCAGTGAAAGGGAAGCACTAGATACCATTGTCCTAAGAATTATGAATGGATGCCATTAAATATTTTAGAATTGCACCAATACCATAAACCAAAAATATCACACAGAGAACTTTTTTCACAACCTTTTCTTTCGCTTTATACAAAAGCTACCAACACTGAGATGGGTAAAAGAATATACAATCACAACAGGATGTCAAGTATTATACGTAGAAATGCTTATATTTACATATTAAGGAACAGTTACTCTAATGTTACTAAAGGAGTTTGTAAATAGGGAAAACAAGGGACAACAAGTCAAAAGGGGGCTATGATTCTGGTATTTAGTCTTAGTCGATTACTATCACCTGATGATACAGCCAAGAAAAATTGAGCTTTTCTTATGCACCCCAAGTTTATTGCCTCGACATAGATGCAATCCCCAGACAGACTTGTTGCAATGACCCGGAACGATGACAAACATGATATTCATGACTACAAGTCTACAATTCTGAAACTGCTGAATTTCCAGGTCAGAGATCAACCAAGCAAAGTATTGCTTTCTTAGTAAATGATGAACAAGCAAATTTGTACAGGAAGAATAAATATGGTTTGTATTTAGCCACATAATCTGACTCATGCATTTTAGCCAAAAATCTCTACAGAAGCAAAAAGGACCAATAAACACATAGATATGAGTTGAGAAGGCAACATAATGTCAAGCATATCAAGAAGATTATAGAAATCTACCTGGTAGGTCCAGGACAATTTGGATAGATTCAAGTCCCCTTTACTCAGCCCAGTAAGCTTTATCTGACCTTTGAACCCACCTCCATCTCTCTCCAAGAAGGCACCATAATTCTGCACCACGAACAGTATGAACACTTATGCAACTGGGAGAGCTATCATAGCAAAGTCAGTACAAAACACACTCGAAGAATTTGCCAACAGAGAAGGAAAAGAAAGCAATATAGAAAAACTAAGCTAAGTTACGGCACTTCTTCCACACTGATGCTAATGAATCTTGAAAGGTGTGGGACACGACAAGACCAGACAAACAGTATAGCAAGAGCAGAAATACCCATCATATTGTTTTAGAAACCCTTCCAACATCAAATATCAGCAAAATCCTTGAAATTTGAAGGGGGGGGGGGGGGGGATTAAAAACGAAACAAAATCATCACTGGTTATAGGACAATCCTCCTCCAACGTGTTCCATCCCTCCTTCAACAAAAGGAGGAAAAAAAACAAATGAAATTTAAACAAGAGGTAAAGAAGGGTGCAATGGATTCATTGACTATCAACTTTAAGCGTGGATAATCGACATAGAAAATTCCAGCACTCTTGTGAAATTGATTCAAATGTAGCATACCTGCAGACCCACTGTCAGAGACAACAATGCCATATCATTGTACCCTTCCACCAACTGAAGAGGCTGCACCACCTGGACCCAATGGCCAACTCCACTACCTTCAGTTCCAAAGACATCAATTTCAAATGTTTAAGGCAGGTTGTTGTAGAAGTACTACATACCAAAGCATCACCAAGAAATCATTCTTGCACTGAAACTAAAATTTCTGTTTCACCATTACAAGATGACATGCAGGCCTTACTAGATTACTGAAAGGTCTTGACAGCCTTATGGACAGAAGAAATGATGCATCTTGCATCATCTTTAATTCAAGAGGATGTGACAATAACCACTTTTAACCAAAATGTTGCCCTAGAACCCACCCAGCACAGGATCCAGACTAGTAGGTTGTTGCTGCTGCTGTTGTTGTATATATAAATGACCCCTTTTGGCATCAAATGGGAATGAAAGGCATTATTTTCACACGTTTAGTATGTTCATATTTCCTAGGCAACAAAAGAACATGATATGCAGACCACATGTTAAGATGTGGAAGTAATGTTAATGCAGGAATGTAAGGAATACCTGCAAGGCGGCCATTAACAAATATGTGAACCACATCACGCATCCTATCAATTGTAAGTGCTGGACCGACTCCATTTTTCTTCCAAAATAGAACGTCATCAGCCGTAATATATATTCTACATTGCATTTATACATTTCAGAGGTAATTAGAAAAGTCACCAAAGAGGAAGGAATGGTCTAAGTTCTAACTAAACAGTTCTATTTCTCCACAATTAAATCAAAACACAAGCACATTTTAGAACTGAAGTTGAAGGATCTAATGTCATAAATATTTGACTTTTAAATTGTACTTTATAACCTGATAAAATAAACAAGTATGATGAGAAAAGGCACCAAAAGAAGAGAGAGAAAAATTAGCAAACTTGTGATTAGCAAGTTAGTTAAGTTTCCCTGCGGGGTTGCGGTTTCAGAAGCTCACAGTTCAAAAAATGAAAAGTATGTAATAGACAGATGTGAAATCTTTACAGATAAGCACAAGCAGTGCATTAAAGATGACATAAACAGCTAGAATAAAGCAAACGGATGCTGTGAGAAGATTAAGCGAACAGAGTTAGTGGCATTAGGAGGGAAAAAAAGTCTATGAAGATTTTGGGCTAGTTGTTACAAGATTTCAGCCATTTTCAAATATCAAAAAGGCATGAAGTTTGAGAAATGATGATGATCATTACAGTTTTGAGTTTTGACTTTTATAATTTCGTACAATTGCTTCAATTTATAGTGGCTGCAGAAATACTGATGCAGATTTACCTGGTAAAATACCAAAGATAATCAGATGAGTCCTGTGTCACATTTAAGTGTTCCAAAATGCCTTGGGCAGTGAAATTGTGATCACTCCAAACTTCAACAGGCTCATCTACAGTCAACCAGGTTTTTGATATAAATGATGCCGCATCCTGATGATATGACATCTGTAGTAATGATGTATTTGAAGGACGAGGCACATTAAAATCTTGCTGTTTGATTGATGTCTGAGACCCAACCTGCACCAACAGGAAAAGAGATATAGACGCCTGAGATGCAACATATTCCTGCTTATAGGCTTCAGTATATCTTATCCTGATTTACATGATTAACTTCCATATTCAATATTCATATGCATTAATGCATATATATGCTAATGAATAAAACAAAAAAGAGAAGAACAAAGAAAAGCTGATTACTTATAGATCGGACCAACTATCCGGAAGTAAAAGGAAATCGAAGGAAACCTCTGAGCTAAACCCTAACCTCCACAGTCCACAATACGAAGCAGTTGAATCAAACTAGTCTCCACAGTCCACAATACGAAGCAGTTGAATCAAACTAGTCTCCACAGTCCACAATACGAAGCAGTTGAATCAAACTAGTTAATGCACAATTTATTTGCATGTAGATCATAAAAAATGTACATTTATTGACCCCGCCCCCTCTTTTTAGAACGGGGAAAAGATAATATTAGTACACCAATTTTGTGAACATAATCATTTTAACCAATAAGATATCAACTTCATCGGCCAACCTTAATATAGAGGTGCTTTCTAATATTAACTTGAGGGTCTTATTAGCGTTGAAGGTCAATTTTTAGAATATCAAATTGTCACTTTTTTTCCATTTAACTCTGTGGATCTCAAATTCTACAGGATAAATTGTTAAAAGAACCCTTTAGGGCCCGTGCGTGGGATTACTCGGGCAAAGCACAAATATCCATGTTATCTAAAAAAAGATGTTAAGAAGAACCAGTATGCAACCCCATCCTCAAGCAAAATAATGATAATATCCACTAACCCATTGGATGCAAAGATAGAAAGGAGGCGCATATGGAGTATGTTGAGGGCTGCCAGAATATCCCTAAATTGCACCAGCAATAAAAGAGAATATAGATGCAGCGATGCCAGTTCAACAGAATTGCAGAAAGATGCAGGTAAGATAATGAGTGATAGGTTAAGCAAATGCTTAACAGAACCAAACCTTGGCAGTGTTGTAAGCCACATTCTGGCAGTCTGGTAGTATACTGACAGACCATGGAGGTAAGGTGTACACATGGCCCTGGAATTTCACTGAAGCTTCATGATGTTCATCAATATTTGCAAGAAATGCTGAGCACCTACTTTCATCCCTGGATTGACTTAACCTTGAATTGATTCCATTTCTTTTGCGGTAAACATGAGCCTGAGCCAAGAAAACGTAGCAATGAACTCACAGGTACAATTGGATAGTTACACTCATCATAAAAAGTTGCACATATCAAGATCTCTGGCACCCTATTTGTATAGACATAATTACTGAGCTGCTCTTTGATATTCCATACTAGTCAGTTCCTCAATTGTAAATATATAATGATAGCTCTATCCAATGTAAACACAGTTTCACAAAAACTTTCTTTACACAAAGGAGGAACATCGTTCAAGTCTACTGCAGGGACAAATGTGCCAAATTATTTACATTCATATCTTCCTGTCTTCCAAATCCAATAGAATGGGCAGTAGGACCAGCAACTCTTTATTCTTAGTCCAACATAAAATATTTTCAGAACTATCACTGAAATGAGGATAACAATAAACATAAACAAAATATCATCAGAAGGACTTTCAAATTCCAAATACAGCACTCATGTAAAATTTAGTTTTACCTTTTTCTATTTCATTTTGTTATTTATTTATTTATTTATTTATTTATTTATTTATTTTTTTTTGGGGGGGGGGGGGGGGCGCAAAATCCTTATTATTTTAGTGTTAAATGTCGCGATCGAACATTGTTCTTACCAAACAACTGTAGCATACTTTGAGATTTAACCTTGGCTATATTTTGACCACTAACATCATAGAAACTCAACTTTTGATAGTCACTGAGTTGAGGCTATGTTAAAGCATGAATCGTCAAGTCCTTATCACCATTTACATAATCTGAGAGTTAAAATACTTTAAGATGATAAATGGGCAAATTACAGCACAAACCTCCTGCTTTGGTCCCAGCTTGACATACTGAGGTGAATCAACTGCAACTAAAGCAGGTTCACAAAGCTTGATTGCAGCATGGAGATCCTTCAAATGACCCCACTTAGGCTGGCTCAAAAGACCTACAGCAACACAGTTTCAAAATTTTAAGTCCCCTGAACAGCCATGTGAGCTGAACATAGGCTAAAAGACGGCCATATCCATACAAATGCACAGAAGCTAAAACGTTTACCTACCATATTCATCGATTGGGGCATCATAATCGTAGCTTGTGATATAGAATGGACCACCAGATGTCCTCCCAAAATTTGTTCCACCAAAATACTGCAAACACAACGCAGATATACAGAGATTGGAATATCTGATTGCAAGAAGGCATGAAGCACTAAAGGCTGTGTCACAAGAAAACTTCCCCTGACACGCCACCTGGTTATTTGTAGGAAGTTGAGGGCTAATCATACGAAGTGTACTTTTGGAAGGTTAAGCACTCCTAAGGTGTTGACTTTTAAGCTACAATATAAAAATCGTTCTTCATTTCTAAATAAGATGATATGGCAATTGGTTGCCAGGCTGTGAAGTATCAAATCTTTTCATATTTTCTAATACCATCAATGGCACATGCAATGCACAATCACAATTGCACACAAGGAAATTGAAAAACATTTTCTTTAGAACAGTGATGTACATAGCTCAAGCTGGGGGAGGGGTGGAGGAAGGATCCTGATTCTTTTGACCTGTTTACAATGTGGCAGAAGTCTAAATTCTAGAAATCTACCTATCAGCAATTTCACCATTGCAAAACCAGCATATCTTATTCAGTGGCCTTACCATATAGTAGTTTTGTAAGCTACCACCACGTTGAAAAAAGCGAGCAACTGCAAATGCAAGGTCTTCAACAGGTCTATGAGGTAATCTTCCACCCCAAGTAGTATACCTACAAAAGAGTTAAATGAGGAAACATAAACATGTTTAGCTTTCCATAAATGATGATGACCAGAGTAACAATTATTAGTCATTGTTCCCATTCTAAACAACAGGAAAAGTATTTCATTATTGGAAGGATATGTCAATTTAAATTATACTTATCAATCGATGCTTACCATGTATAAGTATGAATTGGTATTGAAGAATAAACTAATTCATTTCATGAAATCCGAAAAATATCATACCATCCATCCCAGTCCTCAGTCCAAAAGACAGGCTTCTTGTTCGAATTTGCCTTAAAGCCGTCACAATAGTAACCATTGCAGGTATTAATCTGTGGAAAAAGAAATAATAACATTTTTTTTATTGAACTAATGAAGCCATAATCAGTAAAGAGTACAACTGCATACTTCATAAATCCACACAGATCATGTGGAGAGGCAAACAGACTTACGATGAACTCAGGAGCATCAGGTTGTTTGCACATGACCCAAGGAACACCAGCACCTAGCCCAACAGCCATGTTAGCAGCCCACTTAACATAGTTCCGTCCTTTTTGGCCATATGAGCCTTCAGCATCTCCATATTCATTCTCAATCTGATGAGATGTCTCACAAAATAGATCGTCATTATCTTTCTAAGAAATAAACATATGAAAAAATAAACCACGTTCCAAAGGGTTTATTGACATATAAAATCCATGATTCACTCTACTGAAACCACATACAGTACACCCTTTTACTTTGTTTTTTGTTTCATGGAAAAATTGAGTATAAAGACCAGATGAAGACTGACACTAAACTTCACAAGAAACAAAAGTTCACTCAACCTGCAACATTATTATTGGTCCTCCTTGCCAAGAGAAGAGCTCTTCCTCTCGCATTAAGTTTACTATCTTTGTCACATACCGTTGCATCTCCTCCTAAGAAACAAAATCCATGTTATTTGAATAAACCTAAAATACAGGATTAAGCCTTTAAAATATGTATTAACAGGGATAATGAACAGGATAGAGATACAGAAATACTGATCCACTTAACTATCAATATAATTGACATTTGACAATGCATTTCCCTATAAAGATAACAATTCCACTCATTAATCAAAGAAAAAAGGGGGGGTGTTGTGAAGTAAAAACATGCGTTTTGAACGTGGTTGATAGATAACTCCACAAAGAACGGGTTATATCACTAAACAAGAAAGGGATTTATCTTGAGAGATTGCCTGAAAGCCCCCAATTAGTAAAAGGTTTCAAATAGACCATTAGTGAGTTGATAGTGACTAACACATCAGAAAATATAGAGTACATACCAACATCCAACTTAATGACATCCTAGTGTTGTTTTCTATTAACAGATAGTAATCAAGTACGAAGAAAGTGATGTGGTAAGAGTAGAAGCACAAGAACAGACAACCAAAAAAAGAAATCTACTTTTCAGACTCCCCCTTAACTTCCCTCAAGAACAAAGATTGATACTTTTGTTGCTTCATTCACAGAAAATAGAACCCCAGTAAAAGCAATCTGGTTGGGAATTGTGATTATCAACTTAACTCGA
Organism: Mesembryanthemum crystallinum; assembly: GCA_030267885.1. Taxonomy (NCBI): domain Eukaryota; kingdom Viridiplantae; phylum Streptophyta; class Magnoliopsida; order Caryophyllales; family Aizoaceae; genus Mesembryanthemum; species Mesembryanthemum crystallinum. The sequence goes on along the minus strand of BSSO01005744.1, from coordinate 3,605 downwards.
AATCGCTTTTGAAATCTGATGTTATGTTCCTTTTCTTGTCCCTTTGGCTATGCCATGATAATATGCCACTAGGTGGATAAATAAGTATCCAACTAGAACAACCTTTACAGTAGAATGTATGTCATGCATCTCTGAAATGATAAAATAAAGAAGCACTTACTCAGAGTTGCCAGAAATATCGGACTTGTTAGACGTATGACATGGATGCATCTAAATTTTCTGGATTTTCTATTATAATTGAATAACCATACCCAAGTATTGCTCCTATTTTATGTGCCAGATATATGTCTGACACAGAAACAGCAAGAAAAATCAAAGAGTTGACCAAGGAAGCAATGGCGGCTTCTAATTGTAATTAACCATGCCAGCAATGAATGGGTCGAGAATCAAGATGGCCCAAATTTGTTCATTTTTCATATGAACGTCAAAAATTAAAAGTTCTCACTGTGCTCTGTTGGTAGTTAAGAATCCAGTAACACCTATAAGCAACAAGAGATGTGGGAGTCATATTAACCAATTTTAGAGATATTTTAATGGATGCAACGAAAACATAGGAAGTATATCAATACTCCACACAATCTTCTCTTTTAATTTCAGGAATAAAGAGGTGGATTAATGTACACATATTTGCATACCTTGAATGGTGCATTATCTGTTCGAAATTCTATGCCAGGGATCTCACGCAGCCACACAGGAAAGCCACTGTAACATAGCACGACATAAGGAAAAATGTAAAGGTTTCAGTAGAGAAGTAACTAATCAAACATTAGTAGCTGAACACTCATTCTCTAAGTTTTCATAAGTCTCAAGCCAGAAGTGAGCCTTTATCTCTATATCTGTGAATCAGTTGCTGCCAGTAAGATGATTTTTTTCCACTTACATGACAACACAATATGAGTGACTTTTATAAACTGACTATCTAGATATAATGATATGCAACTCTTTATTGTTCAAGAAGCAAAAACTATTACAATTAGACAAACTTATATTCCTCTTTCACTAAAGGCTAAAATCAAACCACATGGATTGGAAAAAGATAAGAGCAAGAGCAACATATAAATCTAGACTTGTGAGTGACACTCTACAACAATGAGAATGCGAATATTACCCGAAGTTCCACTCTGCACACACATAAGGTCCTATACGAAGAAAGAGATAAAGTCCACGTGATCCAACTAGTTTCACGAATTTGACAAGATCGTATCTCCCTTCAAAATTATACTATAGTTAAGATTAGAATAGAAATAAGCATTATAACAAAAATAAATATAAATGGAGGGAAAATATTTTTGAGAATCCATCCATCTACAAAAAGCCATAGGAAAAAAAGGAAGTAATATACCTTTCCTCTCACTGGCTCATGTCCGTTCCAAAACGTGTATGTTTCAATGACTTCCGCGCCCCCTTTCTTGCTCTTATCAATCAGATCAGGCCACATCTGGCATCAAATTAGAAAGCATATAGAATCAATAGATAACATGATCACGTGAAATTAATAGCTGCGTCACAGAAATGAATGAGTTCTTAACAAACTATGTAGCTAATATTATAAGGTACTTCCCGTCATCAATTTCAGGCCAAAATTGTAAGATTTGTTGCATTTATAGAGATTATTAATGCAGTAGTATTCATGTCAGCTTCACTGTTCGAGACGTAATGTAATGAGGAATGACTATATAATCCTTCAAATTGTTTCCTAGAAGCTTCTATATTACTCTTTAAAGTTCAGGTAATAGTGCATATATAAGCAGAAACCTGATATGTGCATCTCAAGTAAAGGAGTTTGAATCACCAATGGACACTTCCCATTTTTGACTCCTGAGCATTGGACATTTAAAGACCAATCTCAATGGCACCTTAGCTAACCTTCAAACTTAAGAAATTAGAGCTTATACACTTTCAAGTCTTTTGCTCTTTTGTGATTTACATACATTATCTCTACAAGCCATGGTAGCTAATTTTTCCTTATTACAAAGAGAAGATTGATCAAGGAGTTTGGCTGCTCCACACCACAAAGAAGCTGAAATAGGAAACCCTATCCCAAGGCTAATCAAGCGCTGAAGAACAAATATTAAGACACACAAATTCCTCTATAACCAAATGCACTGGACCACCGCAAAAGGGCATTATGTCTTGGCATCTGTTTCTCCTTTTGCCTCTATAACCCACANCCCCCCCCCAAAAAAAAAAAAAAAAAAAAAACAAAAACAAAAAGGAAGCAACATTGGAGCACTGAAAATCTGAAAATATTCTTTATTTAGTTCAAAGGTAGTAATTTAGAGCTCACTGTGTAGCATTTCGTCAAGATTTTAATGAAGAAATTAGAAGAAAGCAATTAAAGCATCCAAATCAGAACAAAGCAATAATCAAAAAGTGGGGAGTAACCTCAGGAGTGGCGCGAGGGTAGTGGATACCGGCGGAAATCAGAATTCGACGTTCGCCGCCGATGATTAGTGCTCTGTGATCGTATGAAACGTTGAATGGCTCGAAGAATTTGCCGGCAACAATAGCTACTTGCGAAGCCATGGCCACAAGGAGAAGAAGCTGCCATTGAAGTGAATTTTGAGGTCTGGTAACCATCATTTCTCAGAATTGTGCTCACAGCCACTTTGAAGTTTGAATATCAAAGCTCTTCCTCTACTATTTACTGGGAAAGAGAGAGAGGAGATTAAGTACTATGTTGCAATTGCAAGCAATCTACACACTGATGATGTTGATGGCGTAACTCGACACGGACGTGACACTAATCTTAATCTTCATCTAGGTGGATGAGGATTGAGGATTGTTTATCACGAGTGAACTTAACTAAAACTGGATTCAAGTGAAAGTCAACTAAACGAGTCCGTGCACTTGTAAGTGCTCGCAAACACATTTGGTCAAAAACTTTCTTGATAATAAACCAAGCTCGACTACCAATATGATACTAATCTAATCAATGAGAAAAGTATAAGTATGAGTATGAGCATTGAGCACAACAATAATTGATTTGACTTGACTCGTTTACAAACCTTACTTAGCTTATTTTATCTTAATTTAATTTAAATTATTGTGATTGAATTGAATATAAATTATCACGAGTGAACTAAAAATTGCCCATATAAATGGACAACAACTCACCCTGTATCTATATGCTCATCATCCAAGACCGGACCGGAATTGGTTTGAACCAGAACGGATCGGAATTTTTACACCCTTGGAAGTTAAAATGGAGACCGGATCGAAATTTGGACCAAACCAGATCGGATTCAGTTTGACCGAAATCGAAATTTGGATCGAATTTTTTTTGAGCTATGGACTGGTGACCGGATTTAACCGGTCCGGTTTGGACTGAGATCGGGAATTTTCTACCTGTTCGGTCCAATTTTTCAGTCAGACCGAATTTTGAACAGCCTTATCTATACCCTCTTTGGGGAAAGAATACTTGACATGAATAATCCCAAATTTGTCTGATAAGATAATAATCTCGAGATAGTCTAATCATCCAAAAAAAATCCAAAGTTTACTCAACTCTCACAATATTTACTCCAATCTCACAATATTAGTCCCTTTATTAGCAATGTTAGTATTCATCCAAAAAATCCAAAGTTTACTCAACTCTCACAATA
>BSSO01005743.1:0-12767 GCA_030267885.1 Mesembryanthemum crystallinum | reverse complement strand
CAGGGATCGAAGAATTCGTTGGCAGACAGTTTAACTCGAGAATTAGCCAATGTTGAGGCCAAATTGGGTAAACAAGGGTCAGCGAAAGAGGAATCAATCAACCATGAATCTGGACGAAAGGCAAGATCTCATATATGAATTAAAGAAAGCCCTGACGTGGGTTTCTCCTGTCAGTCAGTCACTCTCTAATAGTCTCAAATATCTTTCCAATAATCGATCAAAGGATGGGATGTTAAGATTAAATCACTCGTTAACTTTTAGACTTTTAAGCTTGGAATTACAAATTAAGTTCCTTCAATATCCTTTAGATATACAAGAGGTAATACAAGAATGCATGCAAGAGAATTACTTCCGGGATTGGTACGCCGAAGTAATTAATCGAAAAATAAGATGGTATGACATGTGGGAAACATGGAGCAGCTTTATAAACTTCATAAATAATTCTGGAGTAGGCAAGCTCAGCTTACTCCCAAACAGAATAAATCCTCAAGATCCACTGCTAAATGCCTGGAAGTATGGGATGGTTGCCTACTTCCGAGAAGTACCCAATCATGAGGGTCCTTTCTTTCAACAATTAACTAAGTTTCAAAAATTTATTTTTCGCATAATTCATTAGATCAGTCTTAAGCAACCAATAAGAATTAATGTAAACAGCACCATGATAGAATGGGAGGAAGGAAAGTTCAAGCCAGCACATTACTTAATATGTCTTGATGCAATGTTCAGTTACAAATCTGATCCAATCCCAAGAAGACAACCAAAAGTTACAAATCCAACACAAGCAAGGGCAATTGATTTTTTCTATCTTGCAAAAAATTTATGGCATGAAGCTGAAAAACGGTTACAAGTGGATTCATTGTGGAAACACTACTATCACTTTTCCTCCTAAATGGGAATCTTATTTTGAAGTTGAAGGAGCTCAATCAGATTCTATGGAAGAGTATCTTGAACAAATCGAAGCAGGAAAATTTCTATCAGTAGAGGGGAAGCAATATCTATTCGAGACCTTTATGACACGGGATGCTGAGTATGCAACTATAATGATTAACGAGCTTGAAAATGCAGAGGATCATCTTGGCTGGGAGAATCAAATAGGAAATGAGGGCCTACAAAACATAATGATGGAATGAAGACACATTCATAGGCCAGTACTGAAAAGCTGAAGATTCTATCTCAAAGAATCTTACTATTTAAACAGTAAAGTCCATTATGTCTACTTTTATGTCAAGTCATTGAGTTGTAAAGCAGTCCTGTATCTGAAGAGCATCTTCAATAGTTCATGTGTCCTAGGTGTGAACTCCTCTATAAAAGGAGAGACTTGTGCATTGAGAAAGGCAGAGTCTCTTGGGCATTCTTGAGCACTGAAGAGAAAGATTTAGATACTCAAACCTCTCTCAGAATCAAGTATTCTCTTAGAGAACCCAATAGCTTAGATTTACCCTTTAGTTTTCCTTAAGCTTTCATCTGTAATCTTTCCTTAGAAGGGAACGTTATCTGATCCCTTCGAACCTTATATTATAAATAATATGCATTCTTGATTTGAGTCCCATTATCCATCAATCAAATTTATATTCAATTAGAGACTACGGTCCGAGGTAGGAAATAAAACGGATCTATGCTGAACCTGATCTAAGGAAGGAGTGGTTGAGATTAGCAACCTCTGTAAAACCGGAAGCTAGAAGGAATTCCAGAGGATCCATAACCAACTACGTTCAGGTAACGGTCAAAACACTTTAATTCAATATATTTCATTGTGAAGCATAGTGGGCCTTTAACCACAGAGTGAATGTTATTTAAAATATAAGTAGTAGATTGCGTGATAACTAGTACCGTTGGAAGTCTATCTCTTTAAACTACTACTGCTTCGCTTAAATTACTGTCAAGTTCTTAAGTAAAAAAAAAAAAAGTGTCACACTGTGTGACTCCAATACTTATAAATCATTATAATGCTCTAATCATCTAATGCAAGCATACAACCAATACCAGCCCTCCACATCAGCATTTCTCACCGGGTTATCAAACACGTGAAATGAAACCCAAAAAAATTAAACAAAATAAAATTTCCCTCTCTCTCCTCACGCATGCCGCGCCCTATCCAAATTCCGAACAGCATCACCCCCACTCCCAACCACACACCAGAGGAGAGAGAAAAACAAGGACGAAACCTAACACTATGCTCAACCACTCTCAACCTTCAAAGAGAGAAGCAACAATGGCGTGAACTACTCCATTAAAGCGTTTCACTAAGTTCAGAAACCTCAAAAAAATATAGCTATATATACAATACCTTCAACATATGGAGAATTGTCTTGGAGCTTTTAAGTTCACAACAATGGCGGTCTCACTCTCACCGAGCCTTGTTTGCAGTTCTTCGAGGCTTAATCTGGCTCAGAAAACTCTAGATTATTGCTCGCAGAGGCGGAATTATGGTGCTGGTGTAGATTGTAGAGGTACTAGTAGCCGTAGGAGTAGGATGATTAGGAGTGGCAATGGCGAGCGTAGTAGCGTAGTTGTCAGAGAAGATTTCGCGAATGAAGAAGATTTCATCAAGGCTGGGGGTTCTGAGTTGCTGTATGTTCAAATGCAACGCAACAAGGCTATGGAGGATCAGTTTAGAATTGGAGATAAGGTATTGATTGTCAACATTTTTTCCCCCCTTGAGATTGATGATGTACTGTGTTGCATGTTCGCGATTTTGCAGCAATTTAGCTTATGATTTGATTATTCTTCTTCAATGCTGAATTGTGTGAACTGAATTCAAGTTGTTCCATTTCGAGATAGTCGTCATTTTTAGGAGTGAGAAGAGAAATGCATGTTTGGATATCTTTGTAGAAAGTCTACATTTGTGTGTCAATGGGAGTTGGGAAGTAAAACTTTTTGCTATTTTAGAAGTTGAGACGTGAGGGTTTTGTTCTTCTGTTTTTTTTNGTTTTTGGGATGGCCTATTAGGGAAAGAGTGCACTAATTTTGGGATGCAGGGAGAAAATGGTGAGTATAAATGCAATTTCTATGTAGTAACATCACTACTGGCTGCTCATAATATGTTGGAAGTTGATTAGGTAAGCAGATTAAAGAAAAGGTTTCCTAATTGGTATGTAAAAGTGGCACAAATGAGGATATGAGTAAGGTAATAGTACTACTTAGAGAGGTGATTTGCATAAGTGGATCATCCTTAACTTTCATGGCATTTACAACTGAGATAACCCTCTTCGGATGAGCGTTAGTGTCCAACAATGCCAAAATTTAACCAATTATGATTGCTGAAAGCCTTGAAATATGGTCAAAGGAGGATGAGGCACAGGGATACTAGGTTGGTTACATGGGTGGGCAGTAGCTGCTGGCAACGTGGTTTTGGGGTCGGGGTGGGAGCGGAATTCAGTTGCACCAATCCTTTTCCTGACTGCATTCTGTGCCTCTTACCTCTCAAGTTGGAGTTGAGATCGAAAATTCATGAGTATGCTCTAAAGGTGTTTCCATTTAGAAAATGTTTTATTTATATTGTCTTGTCTTTACAGCTGCAAGCATAATATCACCATCAATTTCCATATCCCACAAAGTGTTATATAGTCTTCACAGATCGCACATCCATAGAAAATAATTTTACCTTTTAATTGACTTTGCTTTATTCTTTCTATTGGAGGGAAAACTAAATCTGTTCAAAATTTCTGTTGTTTCCTGAAGTTATTATATATTTAAAAAAAATTCTTCAGTTGCTTCTGTTCATCTTTCACAGCTACCTACAATATCACTCGGTGATGAGTTACTGGATTTGGTGGTTATTGGTTGTGGTCCAGCTGGTTTGGCTTTGGCAGCAGAATCAGCTAAATTAGGATTAAAGGTTGGCCTCATCGGGCCTGATCTTCCTTTTACAAATAACTATGGAGTGTGGGAGGATGAATTCAAAGGTACAACTTCAATTATACCTGCGGTGTTGTCCCTGTTACTTCACTTGGATAATAAAACTCATGGGGCGAAATCCCTATTTGTATCCCAGACAAAAGAGTCTTTGATATGTATTTATTCCATACTAAAAAGAATCTTCGATGATGCTCTATAGAAGTCAAAGGAAGTCCCATCTTTCAGTAATATGCTAATTACTCTTTCTAGTTTGATGATTAACAGCCAATTCTTTTCTAAATATATTTATACTAAATTAATCATGATCAATTGTTTTTCGCTCCCATTATAAATGATTAATAGATTTCTCAAGGATGAGAATTTGGTTTATTGTCAAAAATTGTGGAAGTACATAGACTGAGTGTTTATAAGTAGACTGCACATTCAGTCACCAATCACCAGTGTAAAGTTTGTACCAATACCTCAAATGTCTGGTGAATTTGACTTACTATACTGTTTCAGCTCTGGGACTTGAAGAGTGTATCGAGCAAGTTTGGCGTGATACCCTTGTATATATTGATGATAATAATCCTATATATATTGGTCGAGCTTATGGACGAGTCAGCCGACATTTACTGCAGAAGGAGCTGGTGAAAAGGTAAAGGTGCTTCTTGTCATATCAATTTGTGATTGATAGTGTTGAGAATCTTGCGTGCTAATGATACTTGCCAGCTTTTTGCAGTTATATGGAGTAATTCATATTAATTTTCTTTAGGTGTTTCGAGTCAGGTGTCTCGTATCTGAGTGCAAAAGTGGAAAGGATTATGGAAGGACTGGACGGCCATAGTCTTGTTGCTTGTGAACGTGATATCAATATTCGCTGCAGGTGCATATGATTCCATTATTCGTACTGCATTCTCTTCTATTCCTCCTCTTTTTTAAAAAAATCTCCTTTCAGTGTTTCTAGGGAGGATTCTAGGAAGCTTGAAAGGGTTGTAAGAGAATTTCATTTGTTGTGTGGGATATAGTCTGTAGGTCTAAGGAGGAGGAAGGATTGGTTTTTGATAATATGGTGTCTAAGAACATTGCCTAGGTGGCATAATGGCTTAAACGCTTTCCTTTGGAGCTCGACTCTTTGTGGCACAAGGTTATATGACCTTGACCAGAATGGATGGGACGCTAATGTGGGAGGTAGCGTCACATTGCGAGCCTGTGGAAATTTATCTTTGTTGGTGTATCATTCCTCTTACATTTGGTGACTTTCCAAAGTTGGCCTAAAAGATAGGGTCTCGGTTTGGGAGGACACTTGGAACGGCGACACTTTTGTCAGTGGCTTTTCCTAGGCTCTACGTCCTCTGTATGTTTTACAAAATGGCTATCATTCACTTGTATTCTTTTGACTGAGTATGTGTCTCGTGCAACTTTCATGTAATAGGAGTTTGATGAGTTATCTGCCGTAACCCACTTGCTTGATTCTTTCCACTATATGTTGTACTAGGTAAAAGGGTCTGGGGTCTTAAAAACACAGGTTCATTAACTTGCCGTTCTTTTCACCCAACCTCTGATTACTCCATTTCAGTTTACCCCCTTTTCCCTAAACCCTTTCACCTGGAAGGTCAAAAGCTCTTTTGAAGGTTTGTGCTTGCTTTGTATGGCCGTCCTTAACCTAGCTAATACCAAAACTCCGTGTCAAAGATGATGGCTACATAATGTGATTTCTCCAGTTATATTTGTGTTAACTGTTCAGAGTGAGGAGATTAATGAGCACTTTTTGTCCTTTGGTGTGGAAAATTTGGATGTGTTTGCTGGACTCCACAGAGCATTCAGTCTGTCTTCCTAATCTGTTTGCAACGTTTCAGATTAGGTATAGGGACTTTGGGCCATTTGGGGGTAAGAGAGAGGGGAAAAGTGCTTCTAGTGGTCATTTGATGCATTTGAATGGAACACAGCAACATAATTTTTGAAGGCAGTCTCTTCCGAAAGCTCTTATTTGAGACAAAGTGGTGTACGTTGCATCGCTTTGGGTTGTTGCCAATAGTGTCTTTCAAGGAGTTTCATCAGATGACAGAGAGTGGCAGGCAGTTTGTATTAGTTTACTTTTGTTTATTAGAGGACTTCTTATGCTTTTGTGATTAAGTTATTAATACAGTTATTTTACTATCTTAAAAAGAATTCTTCGTATTGCAGTGAATTATTCATATTGATCACTTACAGTGCGTGACTCCAGGCTTGCTACAGTTGCATCTGGAGCAGCATCAGGGAAACTCTTGGAGTATGAAGTGGGTGGTCCTAGGGTTTGTGTGCAAACAGCTTATGGTGTGGAGGTGGAGGTATGACATGCATAATTTGATGAAATTATGATATGAGTTATGGAACACAAACTGCCAAGTAATTCTGCGGATAGCACTTGTGCTTGTCAGTGAATAAATTCTGATCCACCTCACACCATAAAGTATTGAAACTGCACCCAGACGTTTGTGCTTTCTCATCAGTCTCTTGTCCCATTGACAGTGTATTCACATTGATATGTTTTAGTTGATGGTTGATACATGTAAAAGACCATAAACATTTCTGATAAAAACACGCCAAACCCCACAAAAGAAAAAAGAAAAAAAAAAATCAAAGAGAAAGCAAAAGAGAGGATGGGAGACTCTACACATGACAATTAGAAGTCCCACTCTATTGAGCATTTCTCACAAGAACTAATCAAACCCTCTTCCTAAAAAGATTATTTCCATTACACCTATTAAGTAGAATCATATAAATCCAACTACATATTAATGATCCCTAATTAGCAAATTATAATGACCAAAGAGAGAACTGTTTTAGGTATTTTCCAACCCTCAAGAGATGATTCTAGTTTGACAAATCGTTGGTTATAATTTAGCATCAATAATCTAACTAAAATGCTAAGCTATCAGGTATTGATCTTGCAATTGCTCTGCTCTAGTTTGCTGATGCTGGAAAAAGAACCTGAAGTCATTATCTATTGGAGTACATGTTATTTTCTTTGTTGTTGCTCAGTCCTCGGATCTAGCCCTCGACAAGCAGATAGAAAGGCATGTATCAGAAAGTCTGACATGGAAATGTGACTCTTTTGGTTTTATTTTTTCTTTAATGTCAGGTGGAAAACAGTCCTTACAATCCCGACCTGATGGTTTTCATGGATTATAGAGATTACTCTAAACAGAACTTTCAGTCTCTGGAGGCAAAGTATCCTACTTTTTTGTATGCAATGCCAATGTCACCAACTAGAATTTTCTTCGAGGTTAGCTTTTATATTGTAGATAGATATGTTGCATTTCAGCTTATTTTTCCATCCTCATCCATAATGATTTTTATTACAGGAAACTTGTTTGGCTTCAAGTGATGCAATGCCATTTGATCTTCTAAAGAGAAAGCTCATGGCGAGATTACAGACCATGGGGATTCGAATCATCAAAACTTATGAAGAGGTACTATCTAGGCCATATATAATATGTTATGATTCAAATGAACTGCTCTTTCCTCTTTGAAAACATCATCATTTGATAAACTTCAGTACATGATCTATAACATGACTGTAATAGACTAATAGCAGCTACAGGACCGCTCAATCACAGTTACTAGGAAGAATAGGTTTAAGTGGCTTGATGCTTTGGCTTTACTGTTGCCCTGTCTATCCCCAAATGAACGCCTAATATTTAGAAAGCACCCCATTTTAGGAGATGGCTCTTGGAGATGCGAGGTGAGAGAGTGAAGAGCGACATGTTAGCATAAGATGTGAGCTTACAACTATTAAGATTCAAGATGGGGATCGTATAACAAAGCTAATGTGACCGTTTTCCCTTGCTAGTTACCTACTGCAATCATCTGCTTTATTTGCCAGTAGAATTTCCATGTTTGTTTTTTGAATACTGCCTGCTCCCCTTGTTAGTTTGTTGCTTTGAAAGGAAAAACCAAACAATTATTCTTCTCCTCGATCATCTTTTAATGTGGACAGGCACTAGTTTAATGCTTTGTCCTTTGCTTGTCCTAGTTATTGTTTGTTACTGGTTTTGTTGTCGAGTTTTGCTGTCTTTCTCATGCCTAATACTTCTGAATAGCGTGGTTATGTCCTTTTTTGTGTTTGATAATTTCTTTCTCCAAAATTTCTCATTTTTGATCTGTTGAATATTGTTGGGACATGGTTTAAAATGGCTGAGTATGGCTCCAGGGTGTGTACCACACACACTGTCCTGAAGTTTTATTTCACCCCTAGCCATGCAATGGGGTTTGACAAATACCCTCGAAGATACGGTGAAGCCTAGTATTTAACAGTGCATTGTAGTAGCGATATTAGACCAAATTAAGCGACATAAAAAGACAAAATTATCAATGTCACTTGCTTTCTCAATTTCTGCAGCAATTAGAGCAAGCATGGTCTATCATTCGTCATTCTAATATTTTTTTCTTCATATATCAAACCTTAGGGGAGTCCCCGTGTTGGTAATTTTCCCAAAAGACACACACTCGTTGAAGTATGACATCTCATCATAATGAAAGGATTACTGGAAAACTAAATAGACTGGACGCCAAAGAGAATGCAGCTGGTCAATTTGAGTATGCTTAGTAAGTATAACTGTCAGATATGTTCTTTGACATTAGCCTCACATGTTTATTCGTCATTATTAACCCAATGCCACTCTTAATTGCGAAAGAGAAATCTGCACCCCTCACAAGCAATACTGGTCGCTCTGTCTTCTAACTGGTGTATCTTGTCTCTTCATTAATAGTTCTAAGTGCCCATTTGGCAAGCTTCTACTTCCTCACCCACATTCATTCTTCACCACCCCTTCTTTTGTCCACTTCCTGTAGCTTCTACTTCTTGCTTCTAGCCTTATTTTAACTTCTTAAAGGTCAAAAGGGTGAAGGAGAGGTAGAGGAAGAGGGGATGATGAAATAGGATTATGAGTGGGTGAAGTAGGAGCTGGTAAAACCTTAGCCAAACAGGTAATAAGTTATATTATGGGGATGGAGACATTATTCATTTTATATGAGTGACATCATATGAATCATATTGGGCTCGTTTTAGTATGTGCTTTATGCATGTTGTCGCTTCATGTAGTGCCATTTTACTGCAATGGAACATGAGAGGTGCTGTTTGTAATGCAGGAGTGGTCTTATATACCTGTTGGTGGGTCCTTACCAAGCACAGAGCAAAGGAACCTTGCATTTGGTGCTGCTGCAAGCATGGTGCACCCAGCCACAGGTAGGACAAAATCTGACATAGTCATAGTAACCTTGCATTATGGGGAACTTTATGCATGCGAAAGCACACATAGTTTATATGTGGAAAATCCCTCCTTGAAATTAAGGACGCTAGACTTGGTAGTCTGGGACAACCCTGATCACACATCCATGCGGACACTTCGGTGGTTATGGGAACACCCAATCACGACACGACTAAACACTTCCCCAATGACCTTTATTTATAGACCTTGAACTCCAACTAGCTGACTAGGAAACTTAACAAAACTCAAATTCTAATACGATTAGGAAGCTAACTAAATAATATCTATAAGATATTATAGCTAAACAAGACTCAAACTTATCTAAATACTGCACTTGCCAAAAATCTTGTTGAAGACCTTTTCACCTACTGAGTGCATATGCTGAACACTTCTCCAAAAAACACATATAAATTTACTATCTAAGAGATACTAAATGCTTCCCACGAAATTATGCTTGATGCTGAATAAGTTTACTTAGTCGTTATTTGATTACCAATTGTTTTTCTTGTTAATATTGAGCGTGTTTAACATAACTGAAAGATCTGCAATAGTTTGATGCCATCCTAAGTAGAAGATGCACAACTTATATGTCCTTTGTGAATTTATACTTCCATCTCTGTCTTCACCACACAGGATATTCAGTTGTGAGATCATTATCAGAGGCTCCAAAATATGCGTCTGCAATTGCAAATATAATCAGGAATGAGCAATCCAAAAATGCAATTTTGCGTCAGAGGAATATAGAGAACATCTCAATGCAAGGTTTGTGCAAGTTTTGATTTGCACCTTTGACTGTGGATATTAGTTAAAATTCAAATCTGTTCGATGAAGAGCATGAAATGTATAGGACTAGATTGTAAGAAATCAATAAAAACATTATTGAACTGTTAAAGGAATGGTATTGGTGGTTTTTGTGATCCTCAAAAGCACCAGAGATAGACATTGTAAGGCTCTTTTGACACATTTTAACAACTTTACTAAAGGATGTAGGATGAGATTTCTTCAAATTTTCATGGTGACCTAATCAAGAGCAGATTCATGACAACCATCGCAGTTACTTTTTTGTATAAAAGTAACTTTCATGTCTGTTATGGCGGATTGGGTGCCTTATCCATTTTGTGATCTTTTGTTTTGAATACAGCTCCTCTGACAAAATGGTAATTTAATGGACCTAGAGCATACAATTTGGTAGACTATCCTTACCTGGTTGTAGATGCTGAAGAAATTAGGAACAAAAATGAAAATAAAATGGACAACAATTGTTTCCACTTTGGCGTTTTGCTTATAACAATTACTGACTGATGAGCATATGGTGCTGATTCATCTTTCCTTGGTGTAGCATGGAATACTCTGTGGCCTCAAGAAAGGAAGCGTCAGAGAGCGTTTTTCCTGTTTGGACTCTCACTTATTGTGCAGCTTGATATTGAGGGCATCAGGACATTCTTCCGCACTTTCTTCCAAGTGCCAAAGTGGTAATATAGACAAATACCCTACTTAATTGCATCAGCATTAGATTTTGCCTATTGTTGAAACAGCTTTATAACACTGGTTAGTTATTCACAAAGCCATGATAAATTTTTTAAGTACAACTATTTCCTGGGAAGGCTGATCCCGATTGCAATCACAAAGGGAGAGTAGATTTATTCTTTTCTCATGCAAGGGAATGAACAGTGTAGTGGTCTAGCAGAAAGGGGTCCTGTGTCCAACCAGGAAATTGTTAGAAAGTCATACCTGTGTTCATCTTTCACTGCACTGCTTGAGGTGTCGATAAAGATGTTCAAGCTATTTTGAATGGACTTTTGAAGTGAGTATGTGCCTACCTATAGTTAGTAAAGATGGTATACATTTTACTAGATCTGTGTCAGTCTTCTGGATCAACTCTGACCAATCTTGTGGTTATGGAAGTGCTTCACAATTGGGGGCACTACATAGTGTATATACAAAGACAGAATGTCAGAGAATTGCAAAATTTCCCTTTCATCTAGGAATAAGAACAAAAGAATAGTAATGCAGATGATAGTAAAACATGGATGTTGGAGTCTAGGTGTTAGACTTGCCATATTTTCAGAGAATTTTGTGATATTTGGCTTAATAGTAAAGTGTAAATGTCCGTCCCCATGTCGCCTATCGGAGTGCTGATGATCCAACATGGGTACTTGAGATGAAATGAGTGAGTCGAGTAACATAGATTTTATGTGCATTTGTCTTTCTCTTTTATGTGCATTCGTTTATTCTATTGCGGTCGCTTTATAATCAAGGTTGTGTTTATCTCTCAAAGGATACCCATTTGCGAAAGCCAGAGAAAGACGAAGCTTTTTAGTTGATTTATTTATTATTATTATTTATTTATTTATTAAAACTACTATCATTATGTATTTTTATCTTTAATTTTTTGGTAACCAAAAGTTGATTTTTTGGATGATTAGTAGACTAGATCTTACCTTTGAACACCACAAAGCACCTATCAATTCTAGTTATAAGTTCGGCGGACTTTCACCTTTCAATGCCCCTAATAATCTACTAATTAGCATCTAGTTTCTGAAATATTGAGAAAGGTACACCAGCTGCACCCAAAAATATCATTTGAACGTTGAAATTAGGTGTTTAGAAGGCTGCACCAAAATTGGTTTGTGATTGGCTAAAGGTAATTGTTGCCTTAATTTATTTGCTAATCTAGGTATGGGATAACTACAATGATATCGATTGATCAGATTAGGTGATCTTCAAGTAGCATTACTAGGATAGTAACATGCTTGAGTACCCTTCAATGGACAGAAAGGAATTGAGCAACCAATGACTTCATCTCTAGAATACTTATCCGGGTGAGCTATGTGTAAACCGAAAAGGTGAACTAAGAAACACGACCCAAAGTTGCATGAAAATATCCTGAAATATGATGAAGGCTTTATGTAGAAAAAGTGCAAAGGTTGGCCCTTTTTGTTTATCAGTTAAGTATATAGCTCAACAACTGTTTTCATTCACTTTCTTTGATAGATCCCGTCAATTGCATTGTACTTTCCTATAAATTATCTGTTTTGTGGCATGTTCTGTGACTTGAGTCTAAAATGCAAAGTTCAATGTGTTTCTGTGCAGGATGTGGGAGGGATTCCTTGGTTCTAATCTCTCCTCAGGTGATCTCGTATTGTTTGCCTTCTATATGTTCATTTTAGCACCAAATGGTTTGAGGACACGCCTTGTAAGGCATCTACTATCTGATCCTACAGGAGCGACTATGCTAAGAACATATATGACAATAACCTGAATGTGTACATGGTACAAGTTAGGATAATAAAATGTACTACAGGACAAAGTCCAAATTTGTTTGTGAATATAGATTCATTGGACTAAGCTCTTGTACATGCGCATCTACTTCCGAGATATGCTTGTCTAGTGGCTCAAGATGGGCTGGACTGGATGAAGGTTGTTTTTACCATCAAATGCTAAGAGAAAAGGAAATAAGAAAGCTGTTCCACTCAAAGTGACCCTTAACCCCTTGAATAGGATCTGATCCAGCTTGTTTTAATTTACTACCGGCATGCCAAATGTTGCTGATGTTTGATTCTGGGTTTTTATTGAATAACAGAAAGACATGAAGAGTGCTATTTGATTTAAAAAAGACAAATGAACACATATAAGGGTGTGGTCATTTTAACATTCCAATTATACATTCAGGGGGCG
>BSSO01005742.1:0-12768 GCA_030267885.1 Mesembryanthemum crystallinum | reverse complement strand
AGTGGTTGGCCTTTTCTTCGGGGTCACATTTACGGATGCTTGACAGGGAATGCTGTTGAAACTTTGGGAGTGGGTTGTGATATTGTAAGTGCTCATTTATTATGTCTTGACTGTCTAAAATGACACCCCCTCGAGGGACAGAATGTGAGTTTGTTCTGCAGACGAAACCTCTTTTCTAAATTTTAAGTGGAAGCTGCAAAAATATGCACTTGTTTCCATATTCTTTCTTCCTCTCTAAACTGATTCTCCACCTTGAAGTGAGAACCTGGAAAATCTAATTTTGGTTACTAGCCAGCTTCTAGCAGTAGCCAGATGCTGCTTAAAAGCCTCGGGTAACTGACCTTGAAATTCAATACTAACTGCTTCATCAAGCCTAAGATCAAAATCTTTCATTTGGTTATATTATTGAACTAGTATCAGCAGACCTGTACATTGTGGTATGATGTTGTTAAGCAACTTGGCTCATCATAGCCTTGCTACTTCATTTCTTTTACAGAGGAGCTTCTTGGGCTCTGAATGCTGATGTTCTGAAGGTGTAATAAGTTACGTGTATGTGGAGAACTGGGAAGCAAAGTTGAAACACTGTCACATTTTGTATTTCTGTGTTGTGAAGAGTACACTGGTGTTTGCTGCATCTGAGTGAAAAATTTAAGGTAAGGTGAGAAACGTTACTCAGTGCAGGGAAGTTTGACAGCAATTCTGAAGTCAAGCATCCAGAAATGGCTTCTCTTTAGCGCTAAACGTAAAAATCTGCCTCATGTAAACGCTATGGACATACTTGGTGCTAAGAATAAACCAAGCAAAGGCTAACGTTAGAACTCTATGGTGAAAGTATTTGATAGGCTCAATTCTTTGGTAGATATGTTCGTCCCAATTTAGATGTGGTTGGTGAACTGTACATGGCTAGCCGGGGCTTCAGAGCTTATTTTGCAACATATAGCTTGTATCAGGTTGTAAAAGTTATTAGGAGCAGCAAAATATTTATGGTCACTGGCAATGGTGATACAGGAAATTTGGTGATCTCTACATACTTGAGTGTGTGGCTGAAGGATGATGACTGGAAATTTCGCGCCTTCCACAGTTCAGAAGTAGCTTAACTTAAACGGTATGTGATACAATTTAAGCTAACGAGATTGATTGCTGTTCTCAGAAACATGCTGTGGAGATCATTCATGTGTTTAAGTTTGGCACATTTTTAGTTGGCTAGTGTATGAAATGCGCCTCTTATCAGAGGCCAGTATGTAAGAACTGTAAAGGCAAACAAATAGCTGTATGTTTATGATCAAGTCATCTATTGATGTTACGAATCAACACAAGAATGTCATTGAAGATATTGTTCTTTTGTCTTGGCATTTTACTTGTAAATAGTGTCAGGCTGATGAGAACTCGTAAGATAAAGGACTTTTTGTGGGAAACCCCCTTATAAAATGGACTTTTTAGAAAAAACCCTTTTATAAAATTTTTATTGTGGGGAACCCCCTTATAAAAACAAAAGGTCATGAATAACACCCCTCAAGTCATTTTTCGACCAATTTCAATGAGATTTTGACCACTTTATCCTTGGCCTTTAAGCATATGTTTACTTAAAATATACCATATGTACTTACAGGATGAGGGTAAATCAGCAAAGTTTCATTTAAATTGGCCGAAAAACGACTTAAGGTGTGTCCGTCATGGCATTTTGTTTTTATAAAGGGGTTCCTCACAAAGTTTTTTTTTTTTTTATTTATAAAGTGGTATTTTCCAAAAACTCAATTTTATAAGGGGGCTCCCTATAAAAAAATCCTAAGATAAATTGAAAACTGCTACAAGGAACTTGCAAGATTAACTATAATATTTATGAACAATGATACTCCCTCCGTCCTTCATTTATCTTGCGAAAATTGATATGGGGTAAGATTTAAGGAGATGTGTTTTGTTCAATTTTGCCCTTGAAGGAGGAGACCCATGTGCTTATTATTTTATCATTTCTATTTTTTTTGAGAGAGAGTGACTAGAGAGAGAAAGAAAGATTGTTTATTGTATTGGTTTGTTAGTTGGGGGTATTAAAGAGAAGAGTTGGTGATTTATGGGTTTTGAAAGATAAATAAGGGACAAAATTTTAGAGGTTTCTCAAAGATAAATAACATAAGGGACGGAGGGAGTACATGATTGTACAATGGACAATATTTATAAAATCATTGTAATTATTTTTATTATAGTTCAAATTGGTGAGGTTAAGAGAAAATCTTAAAAATGAGCACTTGTCATTTAAAAGTGGTAGTCCACGGTTCACTCCAATTAAAGTACACAAGACCTATGGAAATTGTCAATAGGGGACTATAAAATAGTTCGACTATATCGTGTATGTATTTGGTCTTTTGTCATTTTTGTCGGTCATAAATTACATTATAACTATGTGAACTATAAAATAGTTACGTTGTACACCAAATTGATCAACTCGTATCAGATTCATGATATGTGTTCGTGCTGTATTGTGTTGTGTCATGTTGTGTTTGTGTTTCTCTTATTAACTTCCAGTCGGATTGTGTCGTGCCAGACTGAGACATTGACAGCTCTAATTGTCAACAAATAGTAGTCCTTAACCTCCCTGCTTGGTGTCTCAATCTGTGTTCTGTTACCTTTTCTTTATGCTCGTGTAGTTTCTATTCCATTTCCTCAACCACTGTATTACTAATACTAGTTTGTAACGCGCATGGTTCTACTTGTGGAGGCGAAGGTGGCAAATGCAAAAGAGGCATAATGGTTGTCGCCCAATCTAATCAGCTCTGACTCATATATGTCCTGTACCAGAAAAGAAAAGGTCTTCCTGGTTCAAATTGACTGCGCAATAGTTATTTATAGAGCTCCTATTGATTTTTTTTTGAAGACTAACAGTTTTTTATGACTCGTAAATTATAAACAAAATGGTGTATATAATTGTGGCATTGGTAGATTCACACTGTTCTTTGGTCAACCTTGTTGCTCTGTTCAAACAATTCTTTCTTGTCACTTTCATAAAAATATAAGAAAGAAATCAACTGAATGTATGTATATTCTTATGTTGGTAAGAGGTGAAGCAAATGGAATGCCAAGCAAGTGCAAAGTGTCTGTGCCAAGTGTGTTGGCCTTTTAACATATTTTTCCTTCCCTTCACAACAACTGTAGGTTTCTTTAAGGGTATAAAATTATGTGAAAGAACTAACTCGATTGAAAATTTTAAATTGTTAGTTACATATTTAGTCAATAGTTTTCTCCTAATACGTTCTCGTATATGAAAACCGTTAGACTTGAAATGTAGATCATACACATGCCCGTCTATATCTTGTAGGAGTATGTAAAAATGAAGGAATTCCTTTAGTCGAGAAAGTCAGAAACCATTACTCCAAAGTGAAATGTTTAGGTATATATATTCTTCAAAAGATTGAAATCAGTATGATTTATGTAACTATATATTTCCATGCAATTGTAGCTTGATCACCTGCCTAACCTATAATATCTCTGTAATAAATGGTAAAAAAGTACTAGCATATAGCTCCAATCTTACCTAACCTAACCTATAATTTCTGTGTAATTGGTGTGTTCAGAGATAATCGTCCTCCATGAACGTGCCAATTATGGTCATTTTTAATTATGTGGTTTCTCTTACATGAGGTGCACATTAGCTACTTTTATATTCTTGATACTCTCTGTGTGGCGGAAAATATGCAACATTATTAAGTGACTGTGACTAAGTGTGTTCACTGTACACTCGTCTAAATTAGCTCTTAAATCTGATACTAATAATAGCACTAATTATATTAAGTACTTATATTATTATAAGTAGCATTGATAATAATAATTAAAAAAAAAAAAAAAAAAACAGTTCGCAAAAATGATTGCCAGCTGCACTGTCTCCAATTATGGGCCAATATTTGGCACTACTGACTAACTACCCATTTGCAGCAACGTAACAGAACATGATTATGTTCACTACTACTACAATTTTTGAATAATTTTTCATCTTCGAACTTGCAAAGCTCAAAGGCTACAGTAAATTACCAGCTAGATGCATAAAAATCTCTTAGAGTTTTCCTTTTTTGAACCCGTTTGATCAAACTTTTACTAAGAATTACTCATCCATCCCACATTCCTCGTCCAAATTCTATCTTCTACTTTTAGTCCATTTCAATTTCTTAAGTTAAATGTGCATAGAGTCCTCGGTTCTTTTGGAGATCTAGGTTATAATGACTGAATGTACAGGTTCTCACATCACTGATGTGCATTGTTGGGTCCATACTTTATTTTAACTCTTAGACCTACTTACTAATAATACTGTCTAAATCGCGGTACAGTAGTGGAGAGTTGGAGACCATCTTGGGATCTATTAGCATGGGATGTTATAGCTAGGTCCAAAATCTTGAATAATATGGTGTAGCTATTTACTGCAACAGTTGCATTATAATTAATTTTTTGCATCTCATTTTGTCATAATTACAAGCCACAAAATGCCATAATTATTGTTCTAGAAGCTAGCTAGCTATGATAGCAAAATGATGGATGGAGACTGGGGAGTAAAAAGTTATTAGGAGGAAGAGAAGAAATAATGATCATAGCAAATAAGAAACCAATAAGCATTGATTTTGGGACACTTATGATAGAAGACAAGCACTAGTAGATGGGAAAATTAGTGTTTAATAATGAGAAAGAATCCTAGAATAATGAGCTTGATGATGGGAAAGTCATATTCATTCCCCTGTTTCCAATGTTTTCAAAGTTGGAATCATTATATTGCTCTCTATAATGGAGGTTAAATTTGTTAAAAAGATGCTTAATGCCAGCCCATTGATGATGAATAATATTATTACTCACTACAACAATGAAGTAGTATTATTATAGACTTAATAGTACTAGCATTTAGTATAAAGAGGTTGTTGCAGTTGCAGTTGCAGTTGCAGGCGGCTAATGAATAATAAGTTAATTTGATTGGCAGATTATTGACTAACAAATGATAGTATGCAACAATAAGATGGGAGTGTGTTGTGTTGTGCTGACAGTTGTGTTCAGTTTAGGTACGGAAAAAGCCTAATCAATTTCAAAGCGCAACGAATGAAAGTAGCTGAATGAGAATCACAGAGAGAAAGAGGGAGCAGGCTCGCAAAGCGGACAGCTTATCCGCTTGTTTCCTGCAACGAGGTCATATGCCTAGCATGTGGGAATCTAAATGAGATGTTGAATAATAATCAGACTTGATTTGTTTTGCATAATTAATCACTGCTACTTAGATCTTAAGAAAAATTCGCAGCTACCCAGTTAAGCTACTTTTTCTTTAAGCTAGCTTGTTGATTGCTGAAGCGGGGACCAATAGATTAGATGCTCTAGCTACAGCATTTGCTGCAGGGTTTGGTTATTTGGTGCTGGTTTTTCTTAGCTTGGTGCAGATCCCTAAGGGAAAAAGGCATTGGGGACCATTCTCTGAGAGCGAATGTTTTGACATCTATACATGTAACTTATGACTTTACTCCCCAACAACAAATGCATGGAAGTGGTTCACATAATGGAGCAGCTATCACACCTCTCTCTCTCTCTCTTCTATACTTTCAACACACCAAACAGCTTTTCTTCAATTCTTTTCTCTAATTTTTTTGGTTACAGGTCCATCCATTGGACATGAACCAACTCCCAAGAGAATGGAGAGAGAGAAAACAACAAATAGTAGAACCCCAACCACTACCAATAACTTTATCAGCTAAGGGTCTGTTCAGTTCGCCTGTTCAGTTCGCCTGCAAGTATTTAAATTGAACTGAACTTAACTTAATGAATAGTAATATGTGAAGGAAAAAGTGTATGGCCTGAACTAAACGACCTGAACTGAATATAACGACCTGAAATGGGATTCGATCGGTAAGGTGAAATGAACACACCTTGAGTTTAGCCCTGTTCATTTCATTGTTTCCATTGTGCATTTGGTGCTTCATCTTATTCTTTCTCTCATATATAATTATCTATTCAATTACGTTCAGTTCAGCGCGATTCAGTTGAACCCTAGTATAATCAAATCGGAAATCGTAAGTAATAACAATATAAACCGGCGTTGGGAGGGGGGGGGGTCTGATATGAAATATTGGGACCAGGACATGTAGGTACCACCGAAAGCAAAGCCTGCTGCTATTGCTATATATTGCATATTCTAAAGTTATATCAGAGGCCTACTTTAGTGTAGGAGAGATATTAACAAGGGGCCATACAAGGGAATTTATTGAAATCAATTGATTATTACTCCATATTTTTTTTGAAGGGGAAGAAGAAAAAAAGCAGTTGCCTTTGTGATTGTGATTTAGTGATTGTGATTTAAGGGGGGGGGGGGTTTGGTTGTTCATTGAGTTGGGTTTACTTTGTTTGAGAGAATGGACAAGTGTAGCTTTTGGGTGCAATAATTGGAGGGAAAAGAAAAAGAAAAAAAAAATAAACTAAACATAGTATATTATCAGTTTTTGGGGGCACCAATGATGGGAGACTATGGGGATGTGTCTAAGTGGAGACCCTCCTTTACACGCCTGATCTTCAAAGCTAAAAAAGCAAGCTTTATATTTGTTGCAAAGGCATTGTGATTTAGCAATTCATTTCATCATTTTTATGTCTTGGTGTCCCCATTTTACTACATCCCCATGTCTTCTTCACATAACATCAAACCTCTCTCTAGTGGAAGCCAACTCCTCCCNAAAAAAAAAAAAAAAAAAAAAACCTCTTGCCTGCCTAGTTGTGGTAGCAATAGTGGGTTTCCCTTTCACCAACTAACCTTTAAAAGAAATTTTGTGATTAAACTAAACATAGCATAGTTTCCATGCTAATACCTAGAGTTAAGCAACAAATAACTAATTAGCTAGTAGTGCTTTTGTTACCATTGAGGTGGGATCGCTCGAATCCGAGCACCCAATCACATAGGGCATTGCATTTGTTTGGAGGCAAATGCCTCGTAACGCCCCACTTCGCATCTAACGACTCAAATCTTATAAGATACTTGTCTCCTATCACTCTACTTAATAAGCTTGCTTACACCTTTAATTGGTT
Organism: Mesembryanthemum crystallinum; assembly: GCA_030267885.1. Classification (NCBI taxonomy): domain Eukaryota; kingdom Viridiplantae; phylum Streptophyta; class Magnoliopsida; order Caryophyllales; family Aizoaceae; genus Mesembryanthemum; species Mesembryanthemum crystallinum. Next base: position 5,739 of record BSSO01005742.1, on the reverse strand, counting down.
TATAATCTCCTCGGCCTCTTAACAAATACTTACTAACTTTTACCAGCTGATCAGTCTAATTGGCTATCATACATACTGATTTTAGTTTATTGATTGACTTCTGCCAAGTGCCCACTGGCCCCTAATAATCACAATGCTTCAATGTCATGGAGAATGGTGAAACAGTGATCAACTAGCTAGCTTGCATTGCAAAGAAGCACTATAAACATTAAACAGGACAAGAAAATTAAAGCAAAGGCATTATATTACTATTAGACTTAAAACCCTTAAATCAATTATCTCTTCTTTTCTTTTTATTTGCTTTTGGACTTGGTTGAGTTAGTGACTTGTAGTATGGTGATGGACAGTTGTAGTGGATAATATGGATAATGTGTTTAATTGGTATATTCACTTGTCCTTTCATATATCTGCATATTTGATCTTACTGATATTAGTAGTATACAGTATGTTATCAAGTCCAAACCTTTGCATAAATGGGTAGATAGCTCAGTAATTTAAGAAGCATGAACCTAACTTTGAAAATTGACTACATTGCCTCCTGGGATATATCCTCCCATTTGAGGAAGCTGATCCTCAGCCGATTTTGGTCTGATCCATTCATCTATTGTATCAGCGTGGATGGCATGTTCTCCTATCCTTTTATGAGTGTCTGCGATCTGTAAGATAATCTAGGCACAATTAAGGGAATGCCATTAGATCCACTTTAATTTGGGAAATACCGATAGTGATACAAAGTTTGGATGGCCACTGGAGATTATGCTTTAGAGGCAGGGCAGTTTTTGCTTTCATATAATACACACTTATCCCTTAATCTTTGACTATTTTGGGTATCACCATATCTAGCTCAAATTATACTATGGCAGCCACATTTCCTTGTGTCATGGTCTTCTAGATGGGTTCTTTTGATGATAGTTGATTAGCTACTAGGAATTACAGTTACTTCATTCTTTCTACCAAATTTGTCTAGTTCGATTTATCAGAAAAAGGCAAACATATCGATTCATAACCATGTGGATGTTGGAATTCAGAAAAAGGCCTAGCCCATTTTGTGATAATCAGGCAGGCTGTTAATTGTCCTTTTGTTGTAATTAGATAGAACTATAAACCAATTACTAGTTCCTATATATGATAGAAACCTGCTTCCAGAGAAGAAATAAAATGCAAACATTCATTTCAAAAGTGGTAGTTTACCTTACATGAGTAGGAAAGTAGGACAGTGATGTAGATATACTTGTTTTCATATGCCAAAATTCACCCAAAAGATACAAGAACAAGTTAATTATGATCACTTTACTGAAGTAGATTTACTTTTCCTTTCCCACTTTCATTTCTTGTGTTATCATATTCATTTGATCTCTTCTTATGTTATTCCATAACTGATCAAAGACTACTGGATATCTGAGTGACTGCACATTCTGACTCTCCTAGGCAACTTCACATTCTATTAAGGTGGCTAACTAATTATGTAGCGCGCTCTTGAAATGCTGCTAATGTGCATACACCAGTACTTTCACAATGCATTTGTCTCTGATTCCCCATATTTCTTCCTCTAATTAATATAATCTTGCATTAGTTCTATATGAGATTTAACTACTCCTATTATAAAGCAGAGCAACCAACTGTCCCTCTTTTTTTTCGCTTCCATCGCCTGCTGCTGGTCCTCACAGGCAGTCCCAGGTGCGATGGGATTATGGCATTATGCTAATGCTTGTAGGATAACTTTTAACTAATTTAATGAGTGCCCTTCCATGAGTGCCATCTATAATCTAAACTAACAAAAAGAGGATCCCCTTTTACTTTTTCTCTTTTGTAAGTTGCACTTAATCTTAAACAACAAAATTTGATCTTTGTGTATCTTATTACTTGGGCAATTTTTTTAATTTTGATATTGTAAAGACTGTTATATCTGGTATTGTCTTTTGTCGATACCATATATTTTGCTTTCACATCCAATGCAGGGAATCATTTTGAGTTCTTAAAATCAAATCTCCATTATGGACCTTTTTATTTCTTTTTGGGAATTGATCAAAGATTTGAACCAAGTACAGTTTGTTTTGTTCCTCAGTTATTAGTTTTCTTCCTTCTCTGTTATTATCAACAAGTAAAATGCAAGAGAAACTATAGCATGATGATTTTGAGCTAATAGTACTGGAGATTTGCACCTAATTCGAAAGTGAAGTCATGAGTGTTCTATGCTACATCGCATTCGTACTTTAAGACTTTAGTCTCACGTTCGTTTGTATTGTTTTTCATTTATGGAAAAGACTGGCTTTTTCTTGGGCTGGGATACTCTTTGCATATTCTTTGGAATTTGGTTATCAATGATCATTGTTTTTCAATTCTCCCCTATGCTAAGTGTATAGTATAACATAAAAGATTCGTTAGTTGACAAGCTGCTTTGCTTTGGTTGCTTTATGCCAGAAGAATATAATTCATCATATGAAAAACAAAGAGACAGAGAATATAGATTCCAAATTCCAAAATGCATTTTCCACTAAAATTTTGACTGTGGAAAATGATTAATTACATAGCTGATAATCCACTGTAAAATCTAATAAACCCGATATCCTAAGGGGAACATTGATTCCAAAATCCCCTTGTTGCTCTCTACATACTACTTTGACTACTATTTCATTAACCTTACAGGAAAATAAAGCTAATTACATAAGTAATCCCCTTAAGAAAAAAAATATTCAGGGGTGAAAGTAAGTTGTTCTTGTTATGATCAAGTCTTCGAGTAACCGCGGTGTTGAGATGCTTGTTTCCACTCGACTAGGCGTTGCAGAAAGCACATGACCTCGGAGGGTTCTTGGAGGGTATAAGCAGCACTTGTTTCCTTAGGCAGTTTGGAAACAAGAATGCCAAATCCTTGGTTTCTTTCGCGCAATACCTTGAATGCGTCCTCATCTGTTCTATCATCTCCAATGTAAATTGGCAGAACATCATTCGAGTTATCGAAACCTGAGAACGAACAAGTAACTGGATATTAGGACACATTTTTATGATTAGGAATAGTATTTGTACTTGGAGAAATTCAAAGTGCGAAGTCTCACCAAGTGCCTCCAACAAGAACTCGAGGGCCTTGCCTTTGTCCCATTTAATGGTGGGCTTAATCTCCAGTACCTTCCTTCCATGACTCATTTTCAGTTTGGGGTAGTCATTGAGGACTTCCTTGACCAGCTCGGCGAGTTCAGGCCATTTCTGAACAAACAAAGATCGAGTGCGTAAGTTACATGGAAGTATCATTCTTAGCTAAAACATTGTCTCATGCATTCTTATGCTATGAGCTTATATGAAGTTTCTTTGGTGAAAATACCTTTTCATCAACGCAGCGAAAATGAACTGATAGACAGAACTTGTTGTTTTCAACTCCTGCTCCTGGGATGGATTTAGTTTTCTCCACCAAAATGTTGAACACTTGATCAATCATTGGCAAGAATTCACTTGCAGGTTGAAACAGAATCGATTTGTTATCGTTCGCTCTATCAGCAGGTCCTTCAATGTCCATGCCATGGCTACCCGCATAGTAAAGCTCCTTTAGCTTGACAAAGTCATTCACCTTGGCTTTGCACCTACCACTCACTATAGCAGTAGGAAAGTATTTGGCCACATTTTTCACTGCTGCTCTCATCTGATATCCACAAAACACAGGAAAATCAGAAAATGACTAATACAAGTACAACAAATATTTATTTCTTGGAAATGAGTTTCGAAGACAAACCTCATCGGACATGAAAGCTTGATCAGGATTCTGGACAATGGGGGAGAGAGTACCATCATAGTCGAGAAACATGGCGATTTTCTTTCCCTTGGAGGCTTTGATTATACTATCAAACATTTCTAGTGCTGATGGATGGCTCGCCTGTTCAACATTATATCAAACACTTTAATTAGCTCAATATTGTAAGAACCAAAATGTGATGAACATAAAAAGTTCCAAATAAGTTATGGGTTATTGTTATTACCATCCAAGAGTGATTGCCTTGAGAAGAGGGGTGAGATTTAGCAGGGGAAGAAGCCCTCATGGAATCAACCCAAGCATTGATTTTAGGTGGAGCAGCATGAGTCTCGACCTTCTTGATCGCCTTACGGCCGGAGATCATGTAGCGGCCAGCCGGCTTGGGAACAGCAGGATAAAAGAATGAGGAGTTAGACATGGACATAGCAACAGCTAAACTAATGCCCGATTTCGCATCGGAAACCACCACATTCTGATTAGTCATTTCCTGGTGGTGATGATCTCCTCCTGCTATTTTCTTCTGTAACACACAGGCCCTCTTAGTTTCAGTGAAGCACACCATTTTTTTTCTATTACTGTATTGTGTTGATGAGTAGAAAACAGAGGAAAAAACAGAGGAGAAACAGGGGATGTGCTAATGGGGAGAGGAGGAAAGGAAAGGAAAGGAAAGTTGTTAGTAATGAGAGAGAAGTTGTGAGGAGAAGACACAAGTAATAAGAGAAGAGAAGGGGAGTTGAGTCAATTTATAACTTGTTGGAACCACAAACAGACGAAACTACCACTTCCTTTCCAGCTCTTCTAAAGCACAAATCTTCCTCTTTTTTATTTTATTTTATTTTTTAAAAAAAATAAATTGTGATGGACCCTACAATCTGTGTTCTTGTCCGGCCCACCATAACACCCTTCCCCTCCTAAAATAAATAGATTGAAAAGAAAAGGAATGAATGGAAAAGGACCGTGTTTCTGTTCAAGTTCATTCAACTATTTTAAGTGTTTTTGGGTTTGCGAGTTGGAACTTTCTTTCTTTTAGACCGTAATTAAAGGATACCTCTAAGATAAAGATTCGAGTATTTAATAAATAATTTTGTGTAGGTATTTTTCAGATTACTTAAATCTCTAATCTAATATGTATGTTAATAGCTATTACAAGTGAGTTAAAAACTTATTGAATTCAACTGTTTAAGTTTAAACTTTTGACCTTCTTTTTTTGGATGAATATGGAAATTTTGCAAGAGTCAAAACGTCAACATGCATGCCAAACTACTACACGTTCGGTTTTGATCCGTATCGGTATGACTACGATTCATCATGGAGGTTAACTTTTTCTTTTTGAGGTGGGTATCAAATACTATTACTTACTATATAAGTTACGATACTTTTTGCTCATATTTGTCAAATAGATGGTGATATTTGTTGTTAGTTTTTACATGATAGTAATTGGTATTCAATGACTAGTTGCATTACTTTCTTCAATTAATTGATAATTGTAATTCATTATTTTGTAAAATCAACTAGCGTAAAAGACATAAAATAAAGCACAACATTAATAAGCTAATATCAAATCCACTCATAGTAGCTTTTCACAAAGTGGTTTGTAGTATACCTGAAGTCAATCTACCACTTAACAAAAAGCATATTTGGCTAGTGCACTTGGTCAAACAAGCCAAGAATGCCAAATATACTCCCAAAACCACTTACCAAACACCCCTTTGTGTTAATATGTGAACAATCATAAATCATTATACTTATATAAAAAAGAAAATTACTAAAAAATGATATTTTAAAATTATTATTTAAAATAAATTTAGTAAAAGGATCTTACTTTATTAAATCTTTTTATCTTTCAAAATTAATGTTATTAAAACTTTACCTCAAAAGCTCAAATGAATGGAGTAAAAATGCTCAAATTTGGTAAAAGTTGCCCATAAATGAGGTATGAATATGATCTTGCAATTTCACAAACAACTCCCTCAATTCACCCATGCCAATTAAGTACCAGC